>JAUMHB010023384.1:0-35007 GCA_032359685.1 Pittosporum tobira
TATATATATATATATATATATATATATATATATATATTTGTTAAATAATAATCTGGTTAAGATACTCAAATCCAAATGTTTTATGGTTAACTCCATGAGGGTATGTTTGTAATTTGGCACAATTTAAGAAAAAACAAATTAGAAAAAGATATTGAAATTGGAAAAGTCAAAAGTTATAATCCAAACGATATTCAAAGAGTTAAATTCATACAAGCACACATAAGCTTTACCAAACACAACATATTCAAATGATTGCATCAAAATATTATTATTATTTTTTTAATTTTTTATCTAACAGAGATAATTGATCATGTAAATTATTATTATTTTTTTTATTTATTATTTTTTTTTATTTTTAAAACATGAGAAGTTTAATGATCCGTTCCATGACATGAATCTAAGGGCACTTGGGTTTGCCATCTTTTGTCTTGATACTGTTGTAGCATGGAGTTTTTTCTTTGTTTCCAAAGGTGCCCGGCGGGACTTCAAGACATCTTTTACAACAAGACATGCATGCATCGATACAATTTCCACGGTGATGTGTTGCGGAGCATCGGTAGTCGCATTTTGCCGGGCATTCTATGGTAAAAAAGAAAAACGTAGTCAAATAGTGATTCGATTACACCATCACTATCCAATCATATTTTTTTTACAAGTTAAAATCAAGAAAATACGACTACTAATCATACGTACCTTCTAATCTGCAAGAATATGGTCCAGCCTGATATATAATTTTAATAAAAAAGACAAATATATATATATATATATATATATATATATATATAGAAGAAATTTGTAGACACAAATAAATCAAATTCTAAAATATATATATATATATATATATATATATATATATATATTTTACATACCAGTGAAACTTGGATTATGGAGGCAATGATAAAGATAATGAATGAAGATTTCAAAACTGAAAGGCTAGCCATTCTTCAAATCAAAACAATAATATGTATGTTGGGATGCTATGTTACCTCATGGTACTTGGTATTTATAGGTGTACATGTGAGTTTGGGATAATATAGTCATTCAATGCTAGTAGTTTGAATATTGTTTGGCATTATCATTAATTATCGAATTTAATGATTCAGTTATAAATTATTTAAAAGTCAGGGCATTTAATGAATATATTTAGAATAATTTTGGAACTAAACTAATAAACAATTGTGTCATATGTTTTGTTAACCATCTTTAAAGAGCTCAATTTATTTATTTATATCTTTTCTTATTTATTTTTGAAAGATGAAAGAGGAGTAAGAGAATTTTCTACAAACTTCCATTCACCCTCTATAAAGTGTCTTGAGTTAATTAAATAGCCGATGAGGTCTTAATTTAATAGTTAAGACAGAGACCTTGAAATTTTTTATTTGTAAGAGGTATTAGGTTCAAATTTTTCGCACGTAACGTATGAAATTATTTTTTCCCTTATTAATTTAAGTTGAACTCTTATTCCCATTTATTATGTGAGATTATCTTTCACATTATTAAAATTATTTGCCTTATTATTATGATTTTAGTGACACAGAGTTTTATTTAATGCTGTAAATAAAAACAAATGGTTCCATAACGATTCGGGATCGCTCAGCTAAAAGTTTGAATCAAACTCGATTCAAAATATTAACAAGTAAAACATGAGCATATTTACAAAAATAATAATGTCATTTTTTACCTCATGTGCTATTTAATTTTCTATTCGTGTAAGCTTCATAATACATCCATTCTAAATAAAAGAGTCTCATTTTGACTTTTAAAAATTAATCTATTTTTATTTAATTTATCATTATTAGAGGTGAGTGACGGGGACATAAAACCTTATCTTGACACTACAAAAGTAATAAAGTCATTTTTTGGTGAATGGAGAACATAATTGTCGATATGAACCAATATTATAATTAATGTGCTATTTAATTTTTTATTCATGTTAATCCTTCATAATACATCTATTTTAAATAAATAAAAAGTCTCATTTATTTTGACTTTTCAAAGTCTATTTATTTTTATTTTTTTAAAATTTATTATTATCAAAGGTGGATGAAGGAGACATAAAACTTTTACCTCGACCCTATAACTCGTTGGTTAAATATAAAAATCCCATTTGTAGGTTGCATTATTAAAAATAACAAATTTTACCTTTTTTATATAGCCTATGATCAAAATTTGATTTTTTTAATTTTAGTCATCCTCTAAAACACTTTTATGTCCTAGACATTTTTGGCTCCAAAATCTTTTTGGTAAAAGAAAAAAATATTGTGCGTTGAGACCAAATCTTTAATAAATCTAAGTCATGAGCCTTCACAATGCCCGGTTGTATAGATAGCGATAGTGTATTGGTCTCCAACAATTTAAGCTATTATAGAGAGGATTACTGTTCTGATATCATGTTAAGTCACCAACTACTCCAATAACTTAAACTATTAAAGAGAGGTCTGACTACATATTTATGCACATAACAACTTATACTATTAAATAAAATGTAAAATGTTGAATTTGACAGATAATATAAAGAGAGATAAAGAATGAACTTACATAATTAGCATTTTATTTTTTTTTTTGCATATGATGGTTCTTATTTTAACTAACAGTTTAACACCATTGTCAAGATCATTATGATAGACAATGGTAGAGAATTCTTAAATTAATATCTTGATCATCAGATTTCTTATCCAAAAATTCTATAGCAAGATAGAGTAATGAAAAGAAAACAAAGACGTCTATTAGAAACAACAAAAGCTTTCAAACTTTAGTTAGGTCATTACGTACAACTAATTATATGATATATGGATTATCTACAGTTTTGCATAATAAAACCCCATATGAGATACTTTTAAAAAGAAAATAAATGAGTACGTATAATGAACAATAAATTTTATGTAAAAAAAAAAAAATCACTTGCCTTATACGATGCTTTATTCGTTCTAACACAAACTCTCTTTATTTGCAATCTCTCTCGTCGCACTCAGTCATAACTATTACAGAAAGCTACTAAGTTGGTCTTTGTGTCTTAATTAAAACGGTCTTCCTATAGCATTTTTGGAATCCCTTAAATTTTTGGTGTGAACAAAATTTGATATATTTATCCTCGTGTTTATCCCATAATTTTGTTAACCCTAAAACATTAGATTCTTGATTTAAAACTCAAGAAATAAATATCCAGGAAGATTACTCTTTATGTAACAAGACAATAACATACATACTTTTGAAACCACATATCAATTGTTAATATATTTTATTTACGAAAATGCTTCACTTCACTTATTTTTCTATTTAAGAAAAATATTCTACTCTTAAAAATAACTTTATTCTTACTTATTTATTTTATTATTATTATTTTAGAGAAAATAATTCTTTCAAATAAAGCCTCTAATTTTCTCAAAATAATTTTCAGTATTTTCTCCTTAAAATATTATATATTATTTACTTCTTAAAAAAAATAAACGTACTTATTTACTTAATGAATCTCATAATTTCCTAATACTAAAAATAGTATTTTTTTAATTCTCAAAATTTAAAAGAAAGAGATTATCTTTTTTCCTTTAACATACACCTTTACAACATAGCTATATTCTTAATTAAAAGAATCCTTTTCAAGATTTTTTTTTTTTTTTTTTTATACTTATTTTCTTAAAATCCTTCTCATTTTTATTATTACTAACTGCCTCTGGAGAAGGATCGGGGTCGGGCACTGTAGAGCTTGATGGCAAAATACCCATTCATTCTCATCATCCCCAGCTGGTGGAGCAGCATGAAATTGGTCTTACTCTTCCTCAGCTGAAGTCTGTCGGTGTTCTATCTGAACCTGTTTTTAGTCAAGTCTGTTGAATCCTCGTGTAGAGTTGGAACAATTCCAAATCCAAAACTAATAATCCCTCCTTCCAAAATTAATTGTCTTGAATCTCTTTAGTGCATGTTCATAGAGGCTTTGGGATCATTTAGGCTTTTGAATTCAAAGCGCACTGCACTTGGGTGTTTGGAAATTTAAAATCGACAACCCAAAAGCATGAGGACTCAACTTTTAGGCAGTTGTTTAGCATAAAATCACAGCACAATAAAAATATAATGGTGCGGTTTCAAAAATCAGAAGTTGCTGTATTTATCTCAATTACCTTGTAATCATATTCATATTAATGATATAAAATTTTCACTTGAGTTATGCCATTGAGTAAATTTCATTTTTACACCATGTAACTGTACTCAATGTTCTAGTTTGCACTCTAATGTTTTTAATGTGCAATCTGCACCAAAAAACTTATATATTTGTGTCAAAATGTCTTGTCGATACGCACTCTTTAACTTTACATTTTGTGTCAATGCGCATCCCTTGAGTTTGAAACATGTGTCAATAACTCAATATACATCCATTATTTGAAACAATTGGCTAACTTAAGATGCATACTGGCACAAAACAATTGTCAAGAAACTCGATGTTATTTGCTTGGAGGATACAATTTAACATAAAAAGTGTAAATTTTGATGTTCAAGTTGACACATTTAAAACATTAGGATGCAATTGGTAAATTGGGTATGATGAAAAGGTATAAAATAAATTTTACTCTACAGCATTCTTTAAAGCTCTAGTATACTTATGTCAATTTGGAAACCGCACCTATACGGTATCACCGTTCAATTAAGACTCGTTTGCAATATTATGAACTTCGGAAAATAATTTTTCTATGTTCCAAAAAATAACAGTAAAATAAAATTTACTTTCCAAGATATAGTAAGGAGAAATCAATTTCAAAACTTGCCTTTACTCTAAATTTGATTATTTTTCACACTTTCCTTCCTCTACACTATATCTCCCTCAAAACTTTGTAAATTCAATCAAGAATTATCGAAGGTCAGATTTACTGCTTATCTAGATTCTTTAAAAATCAAAATGATGATCAAGAGGCTCCCACACACATGCTAAAAATGGATATCATAAGCCAAATCGTTACAAATACAGGCTTATGTTTCCAAATCTTTCATTACACGAGGACACCGAAAAATTAATTCTACAGGGAAGTGCAATTGGTCTGTTTCAGCATTCCTTTCTTTCTTCTCATGTGATCAAAGGGAGGATTTATCAGGCAAATGTCGAATTGAAGGTCAAGTATGATTACTTTTTGGATGAACCAAAACCTCCAAATCCCATCATAGCTGCAACATCGGGGTCCATCTCAGTCTCCTCCTCTGCTGCCTTCTCTTTCTGATCAAGGCAAAAACAAGAAAAGAAGTCTTAAAATGAAGAAAAGAACTGCAATATATAGTTACCCCCAAGTGTGGTAAAAACAAGTTGGAAAGAATCCACAACTTCATCTTCTGTATTTCTCTTTACTTGCTGTTGATGATTTTAGGATACACAAATTTCTACAAATTTAAATCCAATAAAGCATCCTATGGTACTAACCTTTTTCTCTTTCTTTCGTTCTCGACGTAGGCGCTTCCTTTCCTCTTCCTCTTCTTGCTGTTTTAAAATCCGTTCATCCAAATCTACCAGCAAATATAAAAATAATACCAATATCAGTTCTTCCATGTTCATAATTTCATACCCATGGTTACATGATAGACAAGAACAGAAGAGTTGAAACTAATGAAAGAATTAAGCTAATTTATGAATCTAACACACAATATTGTATAACAATGCACAGTTGTTCGTGATGACAAATAAAACATCTCATCAACTCAAACAAGTTTATCTTTATTTTAACATTAATGTTCTCTTCATTCGAGTCCTACCTTGCACGGTAAAGGTTCCAGGATCTTTCCGCTTCTTGAGATTATCAAAACGCTGCTGCACCTGTACATCATCACGAAGAAATTCAGCATTTACGCTTCTTGATATGCCCTTATGAAAACCTGATTTTGACTACAATTTTGATTTTAAAAAGATACAATTGCGGAGATGCAACTAGGGAAGGTTGTTAATCAATTGGATTGCGGGCAAGCGTATTATCTTGTTTTTCCACCATTTTTGCAACATATACACAAAATTAAACCTACAAGGCAGTTAGAAAGTTCTATAAAAAATTAAGTAAAAGTCGTGTGCTGAAATCAATAGATAATAAATTAAAAGAAAATATGATAATATGCAAATTTAGCCCAAAGTATGGGGATTGTTGCTAGCGATCTTGAGGTTATTTATCAAGGCCTCTGCTATGTATTCATACAAAAATATTTTCGAACTTTTATATTTTCAATGCTCCAGAATATACTTAATCCTATTAAAAATTGGAAGTACTTCAGTATGTTTATTACCTGCTCAAGAGATGACCGTTCTACCCGCATTGACATACCCAAAGCTCTTTGATCTGGAAAAAAAATAACAGCCATGAGTAGTTAGAACATTCAGTAAGATACAGGTGAAGATGCAACTGGCGTGGAGAATCACGTACGTTTCTTTCCATTAATATGGTCCAAATAGTTTGCAGAATCCTTCACTACACATTCACAAACTGAGCAAAAGTATCCAGCCTGCAAAATATAAATAAACAAAGGTTATATTCTGCATTGTCAAAGTAGCATCATGATAGAAAACATAAGCAAAATAATTCAGAATAATTTTTTTTTTTATCAACTTCCACCCTAGTCTAAATATGTATATCCATTTAGAAACTAATCTATATTCAGAATAACAGAGAACTCCTTCATTAAAATAGAAAGAGTACTCAAGCTGTTTGCCAAATATTTTTCTGAAGGTTACATAAAAGATTATGTAGATGCCTTAGAAGATTACGTATTACAATAATATTTTTACACATATATTAAAAGGTGAAGTTCAAGTGTATATTGTGTTAAGCACAACATCAAGCATATACAACCTGTTTAGGGGCCTAACTAAAGAATGTTATAATTATATTACATACTCCTTCCAACCCAACTTGTTTGAACCCAATCATTATTGACCTTATTTTACCCGACACAGTTGTCTCCTGATCCGTCGTTAGACGTACCCTCTTAGGTTTACCAAAACCTTATCACCTTAATATATTACATATTCTATCATGAGCGCTTTACCCCTGTTTTAAAAAGCAGAATTTAGAGTGACAAGTAAGATCTAATAAAGAGTAATTTAGTGCCTCAATATAACATTCCTGTTAGTATTAAAATGGAAGTCAAATTGGAACATCCAAAATGGGGACAAAGCGAATAATACTTTTCATAAAAGTACCTATACTTAAATAAATATAATAATATAATTTTGATGAATATATAACGTGCTAAACATTCCATTCATTACAGGGTCTTTCTATGAAACCGATGAGGCATATTGAAATGGTCAAGGATGAGTCAGATACAAGATCTCTAAGGAACTATCATTGGTACAGTGAGTTTATTGTTAACTCTGTATACAGTAACGGCACTCTTAAAATAACATATTACATTCAACACCACCAGCTGATCAGAAGTTGTATATCAGGATGGAATCAGAGCATACCTGCTGGCTTAAGGGTGCTATTGGAGTAACAACCTGCAAGACAGAAAAAAAAATGAAATCATGTAAAGGTCAATAAAATGAAGAAACAAGGAAGGAAGAACAAATGTCTTACTACGTAGAATGTCTAATAGCAGTATATGTTTCAATATCCAAGAATTTAGAATGATCAAGTATGTTTAGTCAACCGAAACCCCGATTAGCATATATTTTACATAATCGGGTGTTTCTAAAAATCTTGGCCCGTTGGTAGCACTAGACAAATTTACAAGATTTTCTAACGCAAGATCAAGAATGCCAAATCCTTGATATAATTCACATTCAATAGATAGAGGATGGTAACCAAACGAGAACTCAAGGTACAACTCATCTTCTACTTTTGTACTTGTTCAATTTCTCGTAAATACTCCATTTCCCGCAAAGGCCATCATTTCCCGCAAAGGCATATACAATATGCACTCCAGACACCTCAAGAAACTTTAGCACCAAAAGTTTGAACTGTTTGCTGAACATAATATATGAATTAGTGGCATACATTCCCAGAAACCAGTATACAACGCTTATTCTTCGTTACAGATGTAGTGTCCCGTGTATCAGACACTTTACCACAACAAATTCTACCTTATGTGATGCTACTTCAATAACTAAGAAACTAGATAAATCATGTGATGTTAACCAATTAGCGGATATCCTCTAAGTACCATAACAATCCATAAAGCATAACAGTAAATACCCTAATGGAAACCTAAGCATTTCAACTGATTTGAAATCACAATTCGTTAATCTAAGAGTAAAAGACAATGATATAGAAATTAGACATATAAATATGAATAAATGTGGCTAACCTGAGTCTTTCCCAAGCGAGATTCGAGATTCACCTCAAAATCCCTGTGCTTCAAGGGTTTCCTCTGCACAACAGGGCCTTTGGCTGTAAACAAAATTAAAATCAAACAATTTATTATTTCTAGTACAAACTAATTCATTAGAAACTAACAAAGACAATCAAGAATAAAAAAATGTAATTCACTTACATCTGGACGTAGACTTGGACTCCTCCTACATACCAACCAAAATCAATAAATTCACCAATTAAAATATAATCTTTAAAATTTTAAAAAAGAAAAAGAAAAAAGAGAAATTCAGATTAAAAATAGAGAAACCTTTTGTTCGCGGAGGCGAGCACGTTCCAAGTACTCTTCTTTATCAAATTTTCTCCGGAAAGTGTTGTCGATTCCAGCACCCTGCATACATACAATTCACAATTAAGAGTTGACCTAAGATAATATATATAGATAAGAACAAAGATACATATAGAGAGTGTAAAACCTACACTGGTGCCTGAATTAGCCATTAATGAAGGTTTGAGCCGGAAAAGGTTAAGGACTTCAGACCAACAAAATTTCACAATATGAAATTGCTCCAATGATAATTTAAACTTCTGGGAGAGAAGGGGTAATCGATCTCAGGAAGGGGTGTGTTTACCCTAGTTCGCGAATTTAGACAGTGTAGAACACGAACTTGAATTGACAATACGAACAACAGGCCTCGTTCTAACGATTTTTATGTTTTAGCGAGCCTTTTTTAAAAAGCGTTTATTTTTTAAAAATAAATTATTTTTAAATTATTTAGTTTTGTTAATTTTAAAAGATTAATCAATAAATAATTTATTTTAATTTATAATTTATTTTAATTAATAAATAATCTTTAAACTATTCAAAAGCATTTCAAATAAGCTTATAAACTAATTTTTATATTATAATAATATTTTTTTTCTCTGTTATAGAATTAGTATAAATGCATGTTCGGGTTATATATATTTTTCTTAAAGCTAATTTGTTTTTTTTTGATATAGAACATTTTTTAAGTTAATAATTCATATTCTCATTTAAAAAGAAATTATAATATGTGAATTATGTTTAGTTATTTTTCATAGTATATGTGTACGTGTATAATTTTTTCATCAATTTTTGAGGACATTGATGAGAAGAAATAAGATGACTATTTAGAGTTAATCTATTAAAAATTTATTCTCTTAATAAATTTTTGAGGAGTATGTAATTTAGTAATCTTTCTCTATTTTAATTAAAGAGAAAAATTAAAAATTACTAATGAAGAAAGTAAAATTTCACTAATATGATTCTTTTTTTTTATAAAAAAATATAATACTATAATTTTTTTTAAAAAGTGAAGACCAAAATAAAAGAAATATTTTGCTTCTAGACGGTTAAAATACATTTTAAACCTTTTAAGTATTAGATTTTTAGGGTCGAATTTTAATATTTCCTTCGTCCAAAAAAGAATGAGATTTAACTCGTAATTTTGTTATACTGAAATTTAGTAATATTCTCATTTTGTGAAGCTGAATTTTTTTGGCAATTCAAATTCAAATGTTTATGTTTTGTTAGAACTTGAATTTTTTAATAAATTTTTTTGTCAAAGATTTTTTTCAAAGAATATTATAACAAATAATTTACTTTTGAAAAGAATATTTTAACAAAAAAAATTTCATAAAAATTTTATCAAAAAATCAAATTTTAACAAAATATAAATATTCGAATTTGAATTACCATTTTTTTAATTCAACTTCCAATAATTTAATACTTAAAAAGTACAAAATATATTTTAGCGAAATGAATTCCAGTGTTCACACTAGCCAAACACTAAAATAGAAAGTCCAAAGCTACGACGCTGTTACCAAAACCAATAGTCCCCATAAAACTCAAAAGATCTTCCATCAATTTCCCTCTCAAACATATCATCATCATTTGGATTCAGAAAATATGTCGAGTGCGCGGATCTGTTTAGCATTCTCAATCCTAGCTCTCTTGTTACTCACATCAGCTTTAGCGGACGTTGTCGTGTTGACTGAAGAAAATTTCGAGAAGGAGGTTGGTCAAAATCGTGACGCTCTCGTTGAGTTCTATGCTCCTTGGTATGAAATCGATTAGAATTTGTAAAGTCTTTAACCTGTTATATGTTTCTGAAATAATCGTCATTGCTGTAATTATATTTATTCTTGAGCTGGTATGGTAGTTTTGAGCCGAATTGAGATCGTGTATTCATCTGGATCGTTGAATGATACAATTTTGCTGAGATCTGATGGTGATGTTGTCCGATTTGATAGTTGATTGTATTTGTCATGAACATGAAAAATAAATAAAATTCTCTGTTAAAGTGAGATGTAATGTAAGTGGGAGGGTTAGAAATGTTTGGCAGTGTCAAGAATTGGGTTGCCGAATGTCATAATATTTCGAAGAAAAAAGGCTAAAATTTTCTTCTTAAGTTTGATTTCTAGATGTTGTTATAGTGGGAGAGTTGTTGGAAGAGATTCTGCTTACCAAATCTAGTTTACCTCAATTTTTCACTTTTTTAATCTACGGGGTTTGTAAGGCACATCTTGGACACTTCCCACATACCAAACAAAGGCTAAATTATTAGTGGTAATCACCATTAATTGGGACCTATATTTTGTTGTGATGTTCACTAAATTAATACCTAAACCTATTACCTGATGGCAAACTGTTTATGGACTCTGTAGCACCTCCTTGGTCTAGGAATTGTGCCTCTATCTTGGCTTCACCATTTTATTATGCAATTTACTAAAGAAATTCACCACTTCGGAGCTTCAACAATTACTAGTGGCTTAGTTCTTTCCTTCGTTATTTGCTTTACATTTCCTTGATCCTTATGAGAAATATGGATGCAAAACCACTGAGATATAATGCAAGCAAATGAGAATTTCTGCACTTTCTTCCCAATCCAAGGCCAATAATGGCAATTGCATATTTTCTTAAAAACACTTTCTTTTCAATTGCATCCCCTTGTCACTGTATATCTGAATTTGTTTGATTTGTTGTAGGTGCGGGCACTGCAAAAAGCTTGCTCCTGAATTTGACAAGCTTGGTGCAAGTTCGAAGAGGGCAAAATCTGTTTTGATTGGAAAGGTTGGTTTTTGTGATCCTCGACTATGATCAACAACATGAAGATTATATGTTAACCTAACGTATTTGTGGATTCTTTTTTCTGTCTATTCCGGATCAAATTAAACTCGAGATGTTTCTCCTTATGCCTGAATGCTTTTTGGTGCAGGTGGATTGTGATGAACATAAGGGTGTTTGTGGCAAGTTCGGAGTTTCTGGCTATCCCACCATTCAATGGTTTCCTAAGGGGTCTTTGGAGCCTAAAAAGTGAGTGTATGCACTATTAGATGAACAACCAATAATTTGTTTGTTTTATGTTTGATTCCCTCCCCTAATACTTATCTTGCCTTTCTTAATTGATTCCTTTACTTGAAAGGTATGAAGGCCCACGCACAGCTGAAGCCCTTGCTGAGTTTGTGAATAATGAAGGAGGTAGGAATATTCACTGTAGTTTTTTTAACTTTTTTTTATGTTGCAGAAGTCTGTCACCATCTTGTGTGGAATAAATTGGTTAATAGTTCTAGTGTTTTGTAATAAGGAGTTTTTTGGTGTACTGTGTAGAGTATCATTATAGATTTACTTTTTGTGTTTGGACCTTTCATTGTCTTGGAATTTAATTATGAAATGATGGTGCTTTAGAGTAGAGTTTCATCTATTTTGGCAACTATTTCAATTGATAAAATTTAGTGTTATGTATAAGTGACTTATGGATTTAATGAACAATGGTACTCTTAGTTTAGTTGCAGAACACTAGGACCAGAATCTCCATCAAAAGATATTGACATGCTCATTTTTTTGTTGTTTTATATTCAGGTACCAATATTAAGATAGCTTCAGTCCCCTCAAGTGTAGTGGTGCTGAATTCTGATAACTTTGACGAGATTGTCTTGGATGAGACTAAGGATGTCCTGGTCGAGTTCTATGCACCCTGGTATGAATGCATGTTCAATCTATTTTTGGTATTATTGACATGATCTGTTGCTTAAATTGTTTATATGCATATCTAGACTTAAATACCATGTGATCTTCTTTACAACAAAACTGTATGGTTTGTTTTTTGCTGAACTTATCTGCTACATGATATCATATCATTTTTTATTTTTTTTTGCAGGTGTGGTCATTGCAAAGGCCTTGCTCCAGTAAGTACTTAATTGCTTTTTTTATGAAACTGCTAGATGGACCTACTGTCGATTATGGTGTTTGATTATGTTGACTTATTATTCTGCCGTCTATTCTACAGACTTATGAGAAGGTTGCAGCAGCTTTTAACATGGAGGAAGATGTAATTATTGCTAATCTTGATGCTGACAACTACAAGGATATTGGAGGAAAGTAAGTTCCATTTTCTTTAGGGTAATATAGGTTTTCGTCTTATTAGATTTCAGATTCCTATAAGAGAAGCAGCACTACAAAATTTACAAATAGAGTTATAGACATGCCCGAATCTTCTTAGATGAACAATATAATCTATATCCATATCTGTCCTGGATAGCTCTGTAATTAGTTAATTAACTTTTTTTTTTTTAATTTAGTTTATCTTATTTATTTTTTTAATTTTTTTTTATATATATTATTTTTTTTATACATATGTCGGCATATGCAGGTATGGTGTGAGTGGTTTTCCAACTTTGAAATTCTTCCCCAAAGTCAACAAAGCTGGTGAAGATTATGAAGGTGGGAGAGATTTAGATGACTTTGTGACTTTCATCAATGAGAAGTGTGGTACCAGTCGTGATTCGAAAGGACAACTTACTTCCAAGGTAAAGTTTTTGATACGATAACCCTTTTTTCTTTTTCCGGTGTTTAATTTTCTAATTTTTCCATAATAGGATTTTGCTTGTTTCACTGACCATGTTGTTTTGTTCAATGTAGGCTGGTGTAGTTGCTACTTTGGACAACTTGGTGAAGGAGTTCGTAAGTGCTGGAAATGATGAAAAGAAAGCAGCTTTTGCCCGGCTGGAGGAGGAAGTTGAGAAGCTCAAGGGTTCCTCTGCAAGGTTATGGGAGTTCTATATATGCATATCTTTACACACACACACACAAAAGCGCGAACACACACACACATGTATGCCAAATTGTTTATAAGTTGTAATGCATATCTTGTATGCATTAGCCAGTAGTTGGTTACTTGCTCTACAATTTGTGGGGACGTTGAATATTACTGATATTTGTGAAATCAACTATTTATTCATTGGTACATGCTTTTGTTTTATATTTACCTTCTTTTCTTTTTTATTTTTGATTTTAGTTATGGCAAAATCTATTTGAAAGTTGCTAAGAGCTGTATTGACAAGGGTGCTGATTATGCTAAGAATGAAATCCAGCGGTTGGATCGTATGCTTGCAAAGGTATTTCTAAACTAAACCTCTCCTGTTAGTTAAAGAAGTTGTGTCCTTTTTTCTTTTTATGTATGCCTTCAAACCACTGCAAGATGTTAACCACTATTTGTTATAATAATTATTGAAATTGGAAATCACTGAAATATTCTCTTTACTACAATTATCTTAGCCATGGTATGTATGAATAACTGGTGTAAAAATTCTGAAATTATGCTATAAACTTCATAGGTAATTGTTCTGGTAATTGTGATGGTTATCTGTAAATGTCATTGCTAATTGTTATGGTTATGTGTAACTGTCATTGCTAATCGTTGTGGTTAAATTTGAGTTCCAAGTTCAATTATTGTTTTTAAATTTTATGCTTTAGTTTCATCTGGCTTTCACCTTATTTACTTTGCTTATTTCTTCTATGATTCTGTGACACTTCTGCTTGTACATCTAAAAATTTAATCCTCTATTCTCTTTTGCAGTCAATTAGCACGGCAAAGGCTGATCAGTTCACGCTGAAGAAGAATATCCTATTGGCCTTTGCTTAATAGCCAAGATGAACCCGTTTATCCCAAATGTACCATTGAGTTATACCCAGTTAACTGTGCCTTCTACCAAAAAAGAAACCTGCTTCTTCACATTTTTGCACCTGAAATTATAATTTTAGGAGGAAAATAGACATTTGAAGTTGTTATAAAGCAGTAATGTAAGACTTTTAATTAGGATATTAGTGCATTAATACCTGATACGTTTCGTTTACGTTGGATGAATGTGTGACACGTTTTGACTTGGTGTTTTTTTTAATACTTATGTTTCAAGTTGTTAAAGTGGTCGAACAAGTGTTGGGATTGTTATATGAGACGGTGCTGGCAAAGTTCTTGCTAGTGATGATTCCACAGATCCCACTATATACTCTGGGTTGTCAGAACATACATTATTTCGATTGGAAAATGATCAAATAAATATCAATAAAACTTGTATATTACATTATTCTTAAAACTCGTATGCATAGCACTAATACATAGTTAACATTTATATTTGAATAAATTTCATTTAATCATTTGTGATCTGAGTTTTATTTAATCACTTGTAGTTTGAGCTATTTGAATTCTTGACAAAATAAGAATGTGGTTATATGAGAATTGAATTAAATCACATGTGGTTAAGTAAATTTTATCATTTTTATTTCTTAAAATAGGTACTCTTATCTTTAACCATACATATGCTACATCATTGACTTCTAGATTCTACCAACTCTTCCTTTCTTCGGAGTTCTATAATCGGGTCTTGTATACCCCTTGTTCCATTCCTTTACTCAACTGGAAGATAATAGGGAATGTTTTGTAAGTAGTGAACGATATAACTCAGCAGATACGTACTCCAAAATAAATTTAATTTAAAATCTTTAAGGAAATAATTATTTTTAAAACAGTTAGCACACCAGAATCCTCCTTTTCTCATGTTCCCAAGCCAAAGAAAAATAATCTTTAATGTAGCTTAAAACACTAATAACTAGGGGGCAAATTTAAAATCGAAAATCACAAACCAATCAACTTTCAACTGAATACTTAGTTGGGTCGGATTTAGACCCCTCTCTACTAGGTTGATCATCCTCATAAAGCTCAACAATGCTAGTAATGTACTTTTATAATTGACTGACAAGTTCTAGGTTACTACTGAGAAGATGCTAGGAATGTACTGGTAGAATTTACTGACAAGTTCTAGGTTACTACTGAGACTTAGTTCATTGAGCCCAGTTTTAGGATATTAATTTTGATCAAATATTTGATAATATTCAAAGCAAATGAAGTCTAGTAATTTGACTGAACCAGTTAACTTGCAGTAACACATTTGATGAAAATGTCCCCAAAATATAGTAGAATGACCAGTCATATATAAGTTCAAGAATATTATTGAATTGCAGCTCTTTGTAATAAAACTTTATGAGAAAATATGGACTCATGGAACAGTGGATATCCCACATTTTAGATTCTTCATGTTCTATGTCCAAAATTCAGATGGATTTGTGATTCTTCACTTTAATACAATTGAAATGATGTCCCTATTACAATGGTGAAAAGAGTCCCCTTCAATTAATATTGAGTAATGTGACAACCACCGACATGGTTTGGGTCTGATGGAAGGAAAGTTTCAAGTTCGAGACTTGTGGATAGAATAAATTATACTACCCCCACTTTGTGAATTCAACCTGGTTCAAACCGAATTAGTCAAGACAAATGCTCTGGACAATGATAGAAAACCAAAAAAAAAAAGAAAAGTACTACGACAACCAAAGCTATTGTTCAATTATTCATTAAAATTTTTCACTGCAGACGAATCTTAAAAGTTTCTAAAAATGTCTATAAGGGCTAACTCATTTTTTGGTGAGACACGTACTTCCATTTTTTTATACAACTGAAAAGCACTATGTACTTTCGTTGAAACGCTATCTTCTTTTTATTTTTGAATGTAAGTGCTTAAGTTGGTAGCATATGTGGACGTGAAGGTATATCAACTATCAACAGCTCAGGCACTGTGATCGTTAGATGATACAATTGTGTTAGGCCCCTTTTGGTAGATGAATTTTACAATTTTTTTAGAAAATGACACTATTTTATTAGGGTTTGTATCAATTTCAAATTTTAGAATTTTTTAGCGGATGGAGTATATCCTTAATCAATACATACCGTAAGGAAAAAATGCGCTAACGAGCATGTGAATATATGTTATGATGCATTAAAGCAACGACAAAGCTTAATATGTTGCTCGGTATGCTTTATCCTATAATTTTTGTAAAATATTTTAACGATTGTATACCACAAATTTTAAAATTTATAAAAAATATAATTAAATATTACAAAATCAATGTTGGTGGCGGGCGAAAATGATATTGGGAGATCTTCATACTTTTTGGAGGGAAAGAGATTAGAGGATGGAATGGATCACGAGAATCATATGATTCATGTATGAAAAATATAAAGAAGTGGTTATTAAATTTAAAACACAAAAAGAACAAGAGGTGAGATAATACAAGTGAACTCCTCATACTTACAATAAAGAGAAAGAAAAAAAAACGTCATTCATATTTCCTCTTTATAACTTTTTTATCTTATATATTAAGAGCTCGTTTGGTAATTGATTCTACATTTATGTTTTTGTTTTAAGTTTTTGATTTTATATGTTTTTACTTTTAGTTGCTTTTACTTGTTAGGCAACAATATTTGATAGTTATGTGCTAAAATAAATATACAAAACAAAAAATCGAAAATAATGTTTGACAACAAAATTACTTTTATTTAAATTTTAATATATTGCTTTAAATTATATGCAACAATATATTGAAAATATTAATAATAAAATTATTAAATCTGATTAAAAAAAACCACTAAGGTATTGATAAGATTTATTGTAAAGTGAGTATCTAGAAAATATATTGATAATTTCTGTTGTCGGTGGGAATCGAAGACATAATTTAATTTAAGTCTGGTGCTTCTAAAATTGAAGAAACATATTTTTGGTGTTTTTACTTTTTTTGTTGCCAAAATAGGTTTCGCATCCACATTTATAGAAACAAAAATAATCACCAAACAATATTTTCTGCTACTATTTCTAAAAAACTAAAAGCAGAAGTAAAAAATTAAAAAATAGAAGTAGTTACCAAATAAACCCTAAGGTTTTTTATAAATGTTTTTTTTCTCATTTTTTAAAAAACCAACAATTTTATGATATTTTTGATCTATTTACCGTTGCATGTTAGATTTATTTTCAATTTGTATGTTTTCTTTCTATTATTCACATTGAATTTTTGTTCATTCGTCTTTTAATTTCTTATGACGATAAGTTAGTGTCATTTGGACTGTCTGAAGAGAGTTGTAATAGAGCCGAGAAAAAAAATCAATTATCAGATTTTGGAGGTTATAATTGTGTTGAAATTTATATCGTAAGTAACCAACCTTTCTTTTTATTCTTATTTGAAAATGGGGTGTTAACATAACCACGGCCACTAGTTGTAATTTGTGCGGACAAGCTTTTTCCACACCATATATTATTGCGATCCATGTGGACAAACAAGAACAGTAAGTGAACAATCAACAAACACAGTGCCTTGAAACACTCGGAACAAAAAAAAAGGAGAGTTGCAGATTGGTTGTAATTATGCTCACAAATGATCAAAGAATAACACTCAGCACATAAACAATAATGAATTACGGAGGGAGGGAGGGAGGGAGGGAGGAAGAACTCTTTTTATTGCTTGCTTTAAAAAGTGAAAATGATAGTACAATTTATAGATTCATAAACTAACAAAGACTCCTTCCTGATAGAAAACTCTGAAACAAACCCCTTATCAAGATGGACTGCCTTTATTCCAACCAAAGACCTCCACGGTGAGGTAATAGGAACAGAAAATAAATTATTCTCGTACAAACTAATTTTGATAGATAGTGTCTTGATACAAATGAAATGATGTCGTCCCTGTTACTATTTTGATCTGCTTGTTGCATACTTTAACTAGTTTATTCCCTTGACGAAGGTACTGGCAAAGGCATCCATCTCATTCTCCGGGAGGCACAACCCGATTTCTAAACCTCCTGACGAACCCTTGCGACTAGTAAGGGAGAACTGAGAACTAAGAATTTCAAATTTTTTAGGAGGCATTCCCCACCCAAAGTCTAAATATTTGTAGTAGTCAAACTTGGGTGATCCGGTAACGGAAAATACACGATGGCCAGTAACCGCAGCTCGTACTTCTGCATCCCACATCTCTACTCCTTTCAACACTCCCCCCTCTTCCTTAGTATTCTTCAACCTTCTGTTGATGGCCCCTACGATGGATTCAGATGCTATGACAAACCCTTCTTTTCCTACTAATTCCATCGTCTTTCTTGTTGCAAGACAAGGGGCTAAGCAATTACCATAATATGTTGCCGGTAATGGAGGATCCAAACGAGACCTACAATCCATTGCAAATATGAAGGTCTCCAATTCTTCAGAATCCTGCACCATTTTGTCCTCTACAGCTCCACGTGCTTTTGCCACGCAAGTCCATACATACGCACATGCCACAGTGAAAGATGACGCATGTGCTAATATTGTTGGTCGTTGGGTCAAGGCGAAGTCCTTCAGTCCTTGGATGTTGGCTCGATCCAAAAAAAATGTAGCTCGAACCGTCTTCTTGGGCGGAGGCCGAGGAACACCTTGGTTTTCCTTCTTCTGAACAAACTTAATCCCCTCAATGTCTTTTATCCCACTCCTATCATAAAATGGGAGCAGCGTATCGTCGAATCCTCCAAGTTTGGCAATTGAAGACCAAACCCTCATGAAAGTGAACATGGTGCTTGCATCCCTAGCCACATGATCACTGCTGACTCCAACACTGATGCCATGGTCGGGAAATAGCGTCACCTGGACTGCCAAAAGTTGGGATGCAAGAATTCCTGGCATGCTTCCTGTTGATTTGGAAGAATTTCGGACCGGCAGAATTTGAGGAACAAGAAAAGATAGTTCACCATCATTTCTAGCATGGTTTCCTGAAAAGTGATTGAAATAGTCATAATTAGTGCTGGTGCACTCGGCAAATATTAGTGAAACTGAGTCACCGTCCGAGTAAAAAATCTCGGGCTTGGTACTCGAGGGTGGTAATATCAATTTGCCGGAAAGAGGAAGGAAGTGCTTGAGAGTGAGAGATAGTGAGTCTTTGAGAACTGGAACGACTGATTGGGTGAAATAGGTAGTGTTGCTCTTAGACTTTGGAAAGTCATAGAAGAATAGGAATTTGGCCTCAAAGTTTATCCATGGTATGTCAAAAAAAAGTCAGGGGGACAGATTTTCCGGCCACCGAACCAGGTGGTGGTGACACCCGGCAATGTTCAAGCACAGTGATCTTCATGAGAGAATTTGCCTCCTCAATGCCTGGTACGGTTGCTTAAATATACACCAACCAAATATCGAGCATGGTCGACTAGGGTACATAAGTCCACCCTCCAACCAATATAATTTAAAATCTCATCCTCCCCACAATGTAATCTTTAGAAGAGAAATCTTATAAATTACACGTATATTAAAAAATATATTTTTTTATTATATTATTTTTGTTATATTATTTTTATTAAATTATCTAGACAAATTTTTTATGACAAGAGAGAGACTAAAGTCTGATGAGTGTAGCGAAAAACAAACACGTATATAGAGTCCCCCTAAGAGAGTAAGTTTTTTAATTGTTTTAATTTTTAAAATGTAATTGTTTTTTCCAACAAAACCAGATACATTATGGGCATTATTGAAAAAATAAAGTCAAAAATAATCTAGAAAATGAAATAGGATAGTTAAATCTGGATAGTTCAAAATAAAAATTAGGTCAATATAAAATAGATAGGGGGAGTGGAAACTAACAGACACACACGCATTGATATATTATTTTCGTTCTATAAAAGAAATCACAATTTTTTTAACAATTTTCAGTACGAATTATAAAAAGTTCTAAAAGCACATTTTTACATTGTATAAGTATATTTTTAGTACAATAGAAAATTGTCATTATATTTGGAATGATTTATCATTATAACTAATTATAATATAACACATCAATATATATATACTGTATTTGTATATCTGTTAATGCATATCATATTATTGTCATTAAAAATACCAAAAAAAAAAAATGCTAGTCGTTATCGTGTCAAGTTTTTCTCATCCAACAACTGGGTAGTAGCCCAGTGATCAAGCAAAATTCTTCTAAAAATGAATGTGTGTGTTTGTCTTTCACAAGTCCTTGGGCTGTTAACTGTTGTGGTCGATTAATTAATGTACACTTATTCGGGATTTGGATCCCTTTCATTATCTTTCTTTTCAATTTTAATCAATTTTACATAATAATTTGATTATGAATTTTCCAAAACTTTTAGTATATCACAATATAAAACATTTATTAGATATTTATTTATGATGTCTATCAAATGATGAAAGGGGTCAGGTTGATTTCAATTTTTAGGTAATGATGTAATTGAGGAATGTGAACTATAAGTGTTGATTTTATTTAGGACTCATTCATTTCAAAAGTATAGATAATTATTCTTTCTTAATATGTTTTAAAATTAGAAAAATGTTTTTATATTATTACCATAAAATATTATGATATTCCTAATTTATCTTCTTTTTTTTGGGTACTAATATTTCTAATTTATCATATTATTATAAGTATACATCAATTTTACACCATTTTTATAAAAAAAAAAATATTTTTTAAAATCACTTTATTTTTATAATAAAAAAGTATAATAGAACAGTGATTTTCAAAAACTATTATTTATTTTTAAGATATCTATAATTTGATAACGGAGTGAGTATATGGCATATGCAAAATTATAAAGCGTAAAATAATGGAGGGGAAGTAGAGACAAGTATGAAAAGAGCCACTTTATTTATTAAAAAAATAAAAATAAAAATAAAAATTATTAATTATTATTAAATATGGTTGAGGGTATATAAGATTTGAATTCAACTTTAAGTATTTAACAAGATAATAAGTTATGTAATAAGTCTTAATATTTTTATTAAAATAATATATATATATATATTTTTAATTAAAACATATATAAAATTCAAAAAAAAAAAAATACTATTTTAGCTAGAGATTGTTGGTGAAAAGAGTCCCTTTCAATCGATTATTAAACACTGCAACTAGATATGCACAAAAACCTTGAGGACTGATACTTGGACTGGGACTGGATTGATCAAAGTCTGGACTGATTAGGATTGGGTCGGACTTTTAAAAGACCAGAAAGATTCAACAGACCGCCATATTAGAAGAAAAATTGGCCTGAATACCAGATTGGTCCGGGCCAGTTTTTGGACCAATCCCGGTTAAAGACCGGCCTGGGCTCAGGCCGGCCTCATGCCTGACCTAAACTCAGGCCGGTCCTAAAAGTCCTATGAAAAACTTACATAAATTACTAAGTATTATAAAAAAATTTATTCTTTTTATTTTCAATATTTTTTTAAAAAATTACTAAATATTATAAAAAATAAGTTTATAACTATATAAATTACTAAATACCTAAAATAAATAACTATGTAAAATAGTTAACTATATAAAATCACTATATAATTACATATATAACATAACTATATAACTAATTATATAAAATAATTATTTTAACTAACTTAATAAAAGTAAAACCATGAATTACTAACTTAATAAAATTATTCTGAAAGTTATATATAGAAAAATAATTTTAAATAATTTTATAAATTAAAAAAAAATTCAGTAAAGACCGATCATAATAAATCTAAACTAAAACACAATGGACCAGTGTTTTGTGCCATACGCAACAACCAAATCCGTTGATCAATTATTCATTTGACGTTCATTTATATTTGCGGTATGCAAGCACTTGGGTAGGTAGTATATGTGGACGTGAATTAATATCAACAACCAACGTACAGCTTAGGCACTGGGATCATTATGACGGTACAGTACAGTTGTATTTGGCCCTTTTTGGAAAATATTTTTAATTTATTATTTTATTATATGTATAGAAGAATTTTGAAGTATTTTTAAAAATAATTTATTTTTATAAAAAAAATTATAATGGAATATTTTTTAAATACTGTTATTTTTTAAATATTTTTAATTTTGAAATGGAGTATATAGCAAATCTAAAATTATAAAGCGCAATAAAATGGAGGGAAATTAGAAATAAATATGTGAAGAACCACTTTATTTATTAAGAAAAATAACTCGTTAAAGGGGTATAAAACCTGACCTCAACCCAAATTGTAGGAAATGAATTTCTACAAAAAAAAAAATTAAATATCTTTTTATTTATTAAGAATAAACAAATACATAACTTGAGCCGTAGTACAATTGAGAAAACGAATGAGTATTTAAAAAGCTCATAGTACATTATATGTTATTAATGTTTAAATCTAAAAAATTGAGATAAATCACTAATATACATAACATTAACTAACAAGATAAATATATGTATAGAAAATAATACATGTATAGAAGGTATCAACAGATCAAGCACTGTGATCTAAGAGAGAGCATGGTGCGATTGGTGCAGGTTTGACTTAAATTCGCACTCAAAATCATAATGCGGGTTTGAAAAAATTTAATAACCGTATTTAATCAATTACTTTTGGATTGATATGAGTTTTGTCTATGCAAATTTAATGTGGATTAATAAGGGTTGCGGAATAATCAAAGCTTTAAAAGCTCATAGTATATTATAGTTTATTAATGTTTAAATCTAAAAAAAAATATAAATGCAAGAAAAAATGAGATAAATCACTAATATACATAACATTAACTATCAAAGTAAGATAAATATATGTACATAAAATGATATATGAATTAAATATAATAAAATTAATACAACTTTGGCAATAGAAATGAATACAGTATTTTAATTCAAGTTATATTACCTCAATCAAATATACATATTGTAGATATAATAAAATATTTTATAAAAAAATGTATATAATAACTATGGGTTTAGTGTGAATTTGTATTAAATTCACAACCACACACCCGTACATGTATTGGGATTATTTTTTATACCAAACCCAAACATAAAACTATTGATGTGAATTAATTATTGTTCAATATCGATGAAGGGACATAGAATCTTCATCGTAGAACGTGATCTCAAACCTAAAAGGTGACATATATTTAGATTGAGAAAACTTTGTGCACATTGATCCATTAAGACACCCATAGCCCATAAAACGGTAATAAATGTGTCATTTAAAATAAAGATAAACTCAGTATATATATATATATAACTGGCTATTTTTTCTCCTCTCTTTCTGATTCTCTCTGCCAAAAAAAATAAAAAAATTATTTTGCCATTTTTTTATCCACTATTTTTGATTTTCGCTCTGCCAACATTTTTTATTTTTCCTTTTTAATTTATTTTTTTGCTTATTTATTAATTTTTGCAAACCATGCCTTTTTTTTTTTTTCTAGAAAGTTGTTACTCTCCTGTTATTGCTAACTCCATGGCATCTATAAAAGACCCACCCTACATTACGTACAAATACTTAACAAATTTGGAGTCAAAATTGTATTCCTTACATTCTCAATTAGCAGGTCTAAAACTTCTCTTTTGGCTTTCCATAGTATATAGTCCCCCTAACAATCACCAAATTGATGGTAAGAATTAAAACACAACAAATAAATCAAAAATGAGAAATTATTAATTGATGATTGACAGTTGGACTTTTATCTTCCAAACAATATTTTTATTAGTGTTTATGTGCTATGGCTGTGGTTTAGGGTGTGTATGTAGTATTACTCGAACAAAATATGTCATAAAAGGTTAATAATTACCTTTTCGAAACATAAATATTTCAAGAAGTTCCAATTCACCACATTATGAGTTAATTACCTTGCCAAAAAAATATTAATTTTACATAATTATATAAATTTCAAATATAAGCCAAAAATATAATAAAAAAAAATACCATATGAAAAGCACGTGACGTTTATCCAATATGTGTATGTGTGTATATACATATAATGCATAGACTTAGTAGTTGAGGATTGTAAAGAATATATATAATTGGGAAAATAATGTAAGACTCTTTTTGAAAGTGATCTGCTAACATTACCAACAGACAATTAGGGTAGGGTCAAACGATAAGTAGTTCCTACTTAAACAAACATAAAGATTGTTGGTTTCATTTAGTGTTTATGACAATGTAGCTGTTATTATTGACTTTATGGGAGCCATATGAATATAATTCTGAAATTAATTAAATAACTCATTTAAAATAATTAAATTTAAAGTGAGGCAATCAATTGATTTGGTAAAAGCATGAATTTGTAAAATCGGGCTTGGTATATATAATCGCATCAATAATGAATTAGAGGAACAAAGTGATATCGAGAATCTAAAAGATAAATTTTCAAAAAATATTATTTACAGAAAAGGTTTTGAAAAAAAAATAAGTTTTTGATAATTCCAAAATTCATAATAATGTCCATATTCATATCATAAACTAGACCATTAAAACTGAAATTTAATATAATATCTATATAAAATCACTTATCATATTTACTTTAACGTGAAATCAATACATCGACATTTTAAATCAAATAAAAAGACTTTTTTTTTTTATTTTATCTTTATCAATATCGATATTTCTAAATAATCGTCCATAGAAATAGTCGGTAGATAATTGTCAATTTCCTATAACCCTCACCGTGCAATGGTGTTAGGTTCAGTTCTCCCAAAAATTAACTATCAAAACATTGTTCATGTTATGTTATGAGTAACTATTTAAAAAGTCAATATGATATATGAAAAAAAAATTAAAGCCAATTTAATATTTTTCCTATAAGTATTAGTCATTTAAAAAAAATTGTATTTATAATGAATTCGTAAGAGATAACAATCTATGTAGTTTTTCAGTTTTTATATGAATATTTTTGTGATATATACATGAGTTTGTTGCAGTTATGAGACTACTAGAGATCTTCGAAAGGTCATTTATAAATATCAAACCATTAATCCGTCATATGTCTACCTAAAACTATAAATTTTAGAGCCACTCAATATTTTTTCAAACACAATGTCTATTGCATTTGCATTTCATATTTAGAAAGTTACTTATTATATATCATAAGACAACTGTGACTTTAAAAATCTTCATGTCTTAGCCATCTCTTTCAAATTTTAGGAGCAACATCCACAATTCTTTTAATACTCTATTTTCTCCTATGTCCGCACGTGAGTGCAAGCTCTCCAATCCTCCCTCAACAACTAGTATCAGGGCTATGGAAGATTGATCCTAGGCTAGTGCTCAACCTCTTCAAGAGAAAGAGAGATAGTTCACGAGTTCTTGAACTGATGTGTCTCTTTCTTTTAATACTCTATTTTCTCCTATGTCCGCATATGAACGCAAACTCTCCAATCCTCCCTCAACAACTAGAATTAGGGCTATGGAAGATTGATCCTAGGCTAGTGCTCAACCTCTTCAAGCGAAAGAGAGAGAGTTCAAGAGTTCTCGAACTGATGTGTCTCTTCAAAAGATACGTGATGATAGGTTGAATTCCCAATGAAAGATTTTTGAGAATTAGTTATTCTAGACGAAAGACCATCTCCTTAAGGACTCTTGATGGAAAAGTTCCAAGAGTGATGTCCAAAATTGGTACCACGGTGATTAAATTGAAGATGTTCTAATTCTTGATAAAATGTGACTTTTAACAGAGAAAATATTAAGAGTAGATACCAATAATTGGTGTTCCACAAAGATTACAAAGAAATATTTCAATAACGATGATGTGATGTACTCACTTGTAAGAGGAAGATTGTTAGAATATCACAAATGAGTTCAATCTCACATTGGATAAAAAAATAAAAAAAAATTAATACACATGAATAAGCCTCAGAGTTACTTGCTTAAAATTTTGGGTCAAATTAAAATTCCAAACATGTATATTAATACTCATTTGTGGATGTGGCACTCGGACTCCTCCGTTCCTCCCCCAACAGTGTTGTCTCCTAATTTCAACAAAATCAAAATGGTCACTAGGCATCAGAAACATTTAACTTGAAACAACTACATAATTTATGCAGAATTGTTATTTGCACTATAAGAATCTTCATTTGCAATTCATAAAGCATCTTTGCTGCGGTTACAGCAAATTGTGTTATGCATAGAGTTATAATGAAAAATTTTGGAGTGCAAATATTAACATTCTGCGTCTGGCAACGTCACTGCCACTACTTCCACAACCATGATAACTGTGGATGAAAATAGACATTCTACTCCCATATATTTCAATTTCTAATTTATGTTTTTTGCTACTAAGAGCGAATAGAAACAACAATCCATAGGATTAACTCACCTTTCTGTCATATATCGGACAAGACATATAAAAAGACGTGTTGGAAGGGATTAGGGCAGCAAATCAGTCACCAGTTCATCAACTAAAGAACTTAATATGCCATCATGAATCTCCAAACCCTCTTCAAATACTACAATTTCAAAGTCAACCCATCTCCCATGTTGACTACTCATGTCCTTGTCCACAAGCTCATCAACCATCAAATCATTCATGCTTATCCAAGCACGCACCTCATTGAATAATTTCTCAGCCAAATGCTCCTTCTTCTGAAATAATGTGGTGAGATTAATCCATGACGTGTAAGTTCCACGAGAGATCCACTCCCGCGTGAATTCTAGAGATTCACTCAGGCAATCGAATAAAAGCTTTGTTTCCAGTTCAAAGTATTCTTCCACAGTTTTATCAGAACCAGATTTCAGATTCTGCAAGTGACCAAAGACATCTTGAGTTAAGACTTCATGGGCATGATCCAACACAAAATCCTCTAGATTTAGATCTGTATTGCCAAGTACTCGTTTGACATGATCTAATTCCCAGTTTGATGATTGGTCAAATTTTCTATACCCGAAAGTCGTAGCTATATTCTTTTTCTCCATGTCCCAAACAGATGAGGAAGAGGCAGAATCTGCTAACTCAGCCTCACCATCAATATACTGCGGATTTCTGGCAGATATCCAGGAGACTATTTCATGAGCTTCAGTTGGTGAACATTGCATGTTTCCTGAAAACGAAGTGCATTTCTATTAAATCTGTGGCAGAAAGCTAAATAAATTTCACTCAATTTAAGAACGTAAGATACAGTTTCTGATTCATTCCCCTATATATATTCAATCCATTTTGTGGTGCTTCTTTTTGAAGTTTGAACCTTATCTTATCGCAATAATCAGTACTCCCTCTATTCCATAACTCACCTTTCAAATTTTAAGAGCCAATTTGCGAATTCTAAAATTTAGAATTGATGTAATTTATTATTGGATTGGAAATAATTGATGTTTTAATGAATAAAATATTTAGATAGTTTACAACATTTACAATTGTATTGACTAAAATCAGAAGAATTCATGTTAATTTTGATATTTAAAATTTTAACAATTGACTTTCAAAATTCAAAGAGTGACCCCTTTTGTGAATCATGAGCATATCTTGTAAAAAAGAAACCAACGGAAAGTCTGCATACAGTATTTGTACCATTGCTAGTAAAGCTCGTTTTGCAATCTGACAAGCTGCAACTTCCACCTGAAAAAGATGGTTGACTTGAGATAGTGATGGAAAATCGACGGTCAAGTTCGTTTCCATATTCACTATTGTTATTGCTGTTGCAGCTGTTGTTGCTCTCTTCCAACTCTTCAGAATCCTGAAAGGAAAGGAGAATCTGAGAATTTTACCATGTATTACACAGAATAATTTCATTAAAATTCAGCAGTCAAAGTAACTTCTCACACAAAGTAACTTGACAAACAAACAGCTGGATCAATATAGACATGCAGTACAATATAATCAAAACTAAGAATTCATGTGAGCCTCTGTAATATTTTGTTTACAAATGAAAATTGACAATATTGTATCTTCAAGTTTGCAGTCACAACTACGAGAGACATATAAACATACTTGCATATAAAATAAATTGGAGGTTTAGCTTATAGACATCAATCAGTGGAGCCTCAGTGTAATTAGTTGAGGTTGGATGTACAGATTTAACAGATCGATTCAACCTATCATTGCAATTTTCTAAGTCGTTTGCACAAACTTGAGCAAATTAGCAGAAGAGCCTTTTCTCCATATATACCTTGAGCCAAATTACTCATTGGTAGGTGCTCATTTTTTCTATTAAATTATCTCACTTTTTACTATTTTAATAGAGTATCTACTTCTGTTATGATATCAAAGGTTCACCCTTACGCACCCAAAAAAGAAGAAAGATCGATTCTCATTTTCACTTTTTGTTGCTCAAAAGTCCGAATATTGAACTGATAAATAATTTTCTTTTTCCTGGATGTGGACTTTTTGCTAGTAGACTTAAGCAAGCGTGTTTTTTTTTCCTTCCCTGAAAACATTCCAAAATGCTCTGCTAAACATGTTTGCCTATTTATATATTAGGAGTATTTCTAACTTCTTCCTTTCCTGCTGCTTACTACCCTAAAATCAGTACTAGGTCCTTACCTTTCATTTTCCTCACCCTTTTCTCTATGAAAGGTAAGAAGAATTCTAAACCATACTCTCTAGCTAAGACCTTCACACGCCCCGATAAAGGTTAAAGAAAGAAAAAGGACAAATTTAGTTGTCAAAAAAAGGACATTAAGATATTAATATTCAAAATTAGGTAAAAAGTGGTATTGATGTTTCAGCCAATAATCTTGACAAAGACTAATTCGTTAACTGTAGTTCATCTTCGTTTCTCAGTTCTCTTGACATTGTCATATGACCATACCAAACAAAAGAAAAACTTATGCAGATATATAGAAAAAAAAAATATTACCTGCCACTTTTGGTTTGCATCTAGTGAAGAGCAATCAGAGTCGTGTTGGTTGCCTGGTTTTTTGCTAGGAAGACCAAGTCTCTCATGCTCAGGAGAAACAGACTTTGCGCCACTGAGGGATGGCACTGAATCTTGCAGAGTGGAATCAGAACCTGGAAAAATCCCTTGATTGACCAAATTAAAATCCAACAACTCAACTCTACATGCTATTTCCTCAAGTTTCTGCTCCAATAGTGCACCGAGAGCATCACTACGAACCATATTCGAGCCCAAAGAAAAACAAAATATATTTGAGTTAGGTTGATCATCAAGGGGGTCAAGGGACAAGCTATCATTCTTTTTCATGAATTGACCAGATGTTTGGGAACCAGGCATTGACTTTTTAATTGGAGATGTGAATGTAAAGGAAACAACATCCATGCTGTTCTTCCCATCAACTTCATCTCTTTTCGTGCACTCATCAACTAAAATATTACATTTTGCAGGCCGCTTCTTTCCAGATTCATCAGCTACCACAGTCGTCTTTTTGGACTTCATTGACGAATTTTCAGCAATATTATTAGTTACAGTTTTATTTACCCCAAAGGAACTATTTACGGGCAGACCTTTTCTGTCTTGCTGGTAGGAATACATACGTGGTTTCAAGCTTACCCGTTCTTTACTGGATGCACAGTTCTGCTTCTGTTTATTCTGCCTAAGCACATCAGAAGACCCAATTCCCGAATTTCTCTTCAGCACATTCTTTTGCAAGTTCGGTAGCTTCTTATCAGAATGGCCCAAATTGCCCCTGCTATCTCTCTTTTGGCTTATTGAACTCCTTTTACCACTTGAACATGAAGACAATCCTTCTCTAACATTGATCTTTGCTTGAATTGCAGGGAAGAGATATTCCCCTTTATCCTTCAAACTTCTTGATCCACTTTGTTTTGGACCCTTTACACTACTCTTATAATTTGCAGAACGATTCTCTGTGGACTTTTGAGAAGCTTCCGGAACCCTTGATGCTTTCTGTGCAGCCTCTAGTTTCTCTTTCATATCCTGAATTCTCAAAGGAACTGATGGAGACCCAAAGGATGATACCCTACCCTTCGTAGTTGACTGAGGACTTTGCTCAATTATTTTGGCAGCTTCTTTCATTATACAAGCTGCACCCTTTGTCAGAATAAACCCAGGACTCTTAACGGGAGACAACAGCCTATGGTGAGCAATAGAAATGGATCTAGCTGACTTTGGAGGCAATATTTCAGTTTGAAACCTTTCAATTGGTCGATTCTTCACTTTTTGCAGTCTTTGTTCTACTGGATTCTTAGAAAGTCCATCCAACTTATTTCGTGTGTTATCATGGTTGACGATTGTATGCTCATTTTGAATATCAGTGATAGCCCTTGTGGGGACAGAATCCCTAAACGTATGAGAGTCCAAAAATGGAGTAATATAGGGCCCAGAAACATCTGGCAATGAATCCAGTCCCATAAGTCTAGCAACTACCCCGGATGCTTTTGTCTTACACCCTTCATCACTACTAACTGATGAAACACAACTGTAATTACTTATTCTGACAATTGGCTTTGGCCCATGCTCCCGTGGTTTAATCTAAATGTATGGCAATAGTGCACAGATTAGTCATTTTAAAAACAAAATGACATACTGTATTAATGAGAATGAAAGAGAGAGAGTCCACCCGCTGAAGCCCCGCACTTTCAGAATTTTCTTTTCCTGAGTTTGAAAGTTCTGGAGTCAACATGCCATTATATATAAAGCATCATAACAAGTAAATGAAAGAGATCAACATTTGGATAGTACTCAGTGAATATATAGAATAATGAGGAAAAATTTGCTACACTTGATTAAAACATATCCCCAAGGAAAAAATAAACAAAATGAAAAGTAGTACCCGATAGTTCAGACTTGTTTGGGAACAGTTTCTTCCTTGATTTGACATTCCATTCAAACAACTTAAAAAATCCTCCCTTCGAAATTCGTTTCTCGACTTCCATTTTCTCATCTATGATTCAACCACTTCCAAATAGCAAAAATTCAATATCAACCATATTAAATAAGACAGCAAAACAACATACTGGTAATGCAATATGCATAACTGAGTTTAAAAGAGCCCAATTAAGCCAATAATCTAGAGATTAAAGCTGTCATCGACCTAGTTACATCACCACCACTGCTCATTCAGATACACACCTAAGGACAGCACTAAATAATAAGAAACAAACCAATCTTCAACCTTTACTAAAATATAAAATAAAATAATAATTTTTTTTCTACCTCAACACTACAATAAGTAGGTCTAAAAGGCTATTGGAGATATCTTCAACAAGATAATATTATCTCCATTAAGTCCCATGCAGGATTCAATCCTTGCAACTCTATAGAGGATTACCACTTGAGCTAAAGCTCTTTGTTAAAATACGAGTATAAAACAATAGTAAAAAAATAGTATACTTTGTCATATCTTTAATTTTTGGTACAGAAAATAAAATAGGCACAATCATGTCTATATTCTTGCTCCCTCCGTTCAAAATTAGAGAACCTTTTGAGTTGGTTTTCGAAATTCTAAAGTCAAAAATTGATATCAACACATTTATTGTTGAAAGCAACAATATGGTAATTAGTAGTACATTTTACTCAATTTACAGTAGTTATTATTACAGTTCTTATTGAGATCAACTAAATTCATATCAATTTAAAAAATGTTGGATTTTGCATATTGACTGAAAAAGTCATATTATATCCCTAATTTTGGAACTGAGCAAATAGTATACAAAAAACATGGATGTCATTACAGTTGTGTGAAATCTTCAACCCATTTTGTATCTTATATCTCTCTGCATTGCTCACTAAGCTACTCTGACTTCATATAAATTTAAAGAGAGTCTTTCCTGAACTATTTAAAAACCTGAAACCATTTATGGAAAATTCAAAATTCAAAACTTTCAGCTAATAAATTTACTTCGAAGTAATTTAATGGGTACCCATTAGACTAAACAATAACATAAATCTAATCCATTGCTATTAAACTCACCAGAATTTATTCTTGGAAAGCCCCTTCTTCAAGTTGAGTAGAACAAAAGCGAAGGTGAAGGTTAACCAATGGCTAAGGATGGTGGTTAGGGAGAGTGAAGACAAGGAGGAAGAGCTGAGAGATGGGAAGAAGAAAGAGGGGACAGTCTATTATGAGTGGGGAAAAGTGACTCAAATTTTTGGACAAAGAAGAGACAACGTCTCTCGGACGCTACAAATTGTCCATCATTTCTAAATAATCAAATATTACTCCCACCATTTTAAATTAATTATAAAACAAAAATTTTATTGACTCTTAAAAAATATATTTATTTATAAAATAATATTTTAAATTATTTTTTTCTTTTTTTCTTTTTTAGACATATTTATAACTAATTCCAATATGTTAACTTCTCAGTTTAAGAAAGATGATGTATTATTGGGCTACTGACTGTTTTGTTAAGTTACTCTTATAGTACTTAATTTGTCTAAAAAAATGATTAAAACACTTAAAATTTATAATTTAAGAAAAGTTAATTTTGAGAAAAGACAAAAATTATAAACCAAAAAAATATGAATATTTACATAAAATTATTCTTATTTAAACATATCACATACTTTTATTAAAATATGTATTTAAATTATTTATTTTAGGACAAGAAAAAAATATTCGGCCTCCTTCTTCTTTTTATTTTTGTTTTTTGACAGAGAGAATATTATAATTTTGGATAATATAGTAGTAATTGATATGGTATGTCATAATATCGACCAGTAATTAAAGTGATAAATCATATTTAATAAAATAAAAATAAATTAGACAAATTTTTTATTGATTTTTTTTTAAATGTTACAAAAATTGTGAGACGTAGAAAGTATACCTTAAGAGTGTTAAACCAAAAAAACATTTTACTAATAATCAACAGAATAATGTGATGTATTCACATTCATTTACTTTTATGTTTAGATAATTAATATCATTACTTCATTTATTTATAATTCCCTATGAAATAATTTAATAGTAAGTGAGAAAAGATGATGCATTACTGGAGAGTGGAAAATTTAAATTTTCCCTTTTTGACTTTAGCAATTAGATAGAGAAAATGAGAGACTTGTCACGTCTAGTATAGTTTAATATATATTCTAATTCTTATTTTCATACAGTATTATTTACTATATGTGTCGTGTAATATTATTTTTATATTTTCAGAAGTTGGTGATTAAAAGTTAATAACAATTTTAAACTATTATTATTTTATTTAATTTTTGCAAAATGTCAATCAATGTCTTGTTTCCCCCCAACACAAAAATCTTTCCCTTTTCCTCTCTCCACCAGTGACCACAAAACAACCCCAACCAAATTTATAGTATAAATAAATAGACAGGTAAAATATACTAATACGTGAAGGGAATTGTTATTTTTATAAAAGAAATTGTTAATTCACAAGTACAGGAAACAACGTTTAATTGTATTGTAATAAAATATTTTAAATTAAAAATATAGTATATATTTGAAAAATTAACATATTTTTTTTGTAAAAATAGCAGCTCTATTCCATGACCATAATAGGGGTGGATACACTTTAAATCACAATTTTGAATCTTTTTAAGAAATGACGGATTTATTTGCTCTATCAATATCTGAGTCGAATCTGGTATATCATTAGGAATTTGTCTTTTCTATTGATTTCTACGGATTTAATCAAAAATAATTCTTAAATAAGATATTTAACTCCAGAGATGAATCGAACACAAAATCTTTATTGTCTCTATCTCCTTTTTTTTTCATGAAGAAAATGAATCATTTTATCAAATGATCAAAAAAAAGGGGTTCAAATCTCCAAAACCAAAAGTGATAGCATGTTTATTCAGTACATCACCTTAATATCTTCCATTTAGAGGTGGAAACTAATTCGAACATAGTGATAGAGGTATTCATACCTCTTTTTTTTTTTTTTTTTTTATATGAATAAAATTTTTATTTTTTTTCTTAAAACCATTTGAAACCACCTATCAGTCGGCCATAGGTTGTCCTTTCCCCTTTCAAGCCCGACATCCAACAAAAAAGTGTTGGGACCAAAGACCTTTGGTAAATAATACTCCCGTTCTGAAAATGATAATTAAATTTATTTATAATTTTTATACAATTTTTAAAATATTTAAAAAATACATTTATATATAATATTTTATATATATCTTTACAATCATATTATATTTTATATGTTGCAGTTTTTAAAATACTAGAAATACTTTCAACGCAGAGGGAGTATTCATTTTTAAACAAATAGTTTTTGGCATTACTGAAATTTTTTCTTTTTGTTTAAGACCCACTTTTGTGTAGTGTTCTAAAAATTGATAAGCGAATTTAAGCGATAAAGAGAATATCTAGCACATAGATAATCCTAATCGGATACTAATCAGACATAGGTTGAAATTAATTTGTCTTATGTGCTAAATTCTCCTAAGCGTTAGAAGATTTCTTTGGAATAATTTAAAAATTAATCAGAGTTAAGCGAAAAATTTTAAACAGTGCTTTTGTGTAGCCGGCAAAGAGTTCAGCCTGATTGGCAAAAAGTTAAAAACACTCATCCAACTACTTTTTTCTTCTATCAAAATCTCAAGTAATTTTAGAAAAATGAAAAAGCTTGTTTTCTGGAGTGTTGGACAGGAGCCAAATTTATGTTAGATAGAAAGAGCGTTCTTGTATTCTCATAGTCAAAATCTTCGATTTTCTCACAATGGCACGTTGTAATTATTATAAATTAAATAAAAATAGCGTTTTATTTTTGCAAAATGTCAATCAATGTCTTGTTTTCCCCCAGCACAAACATCTTTCCCTTTTCCTCTCTCCACCGGTCACCACAAGACAACCCCAACCAAATTTATAGTATAAATAAATAGATAGATAAATTATAGTAATACGTGAAGGGAATTGTTATTTTTACAAGAGAAATTGTTAATTCACAAATACGGTACATAACGTTTAATTAGAT
>JAUMHB010023384.1:35107-46201 GCA_032359685.1 Pittosporum tobira
TAATACGTGAAGGGAATTGTTATTTTTACAAGAGAAATTGTTAATTCACAAATACGGTACATAACGTTTAATTAGATTGTAATGAAATATTTTAAGTTAAAAATATAGTACATACTTGTAAAATTAGTATATTTTTTTGTAAAAATGGTAGTTCTATTCCATGACCAGAATAGGAGTGGATACACTTCGAACCATGATTTTGAATCAAAAAGAGATTTCAAGAAATGACATATTTATCCGCTCTATCAATAGCTGAACTGAATCTAGTATATTATCAGGGATTTTCTTTTTTTATTGATTCATACGGATTTGATCAAAAACAATTTTTGAGTGAGGTATTCAACTCTAGGGATGAATCGAACACAAAATCTTTATTGGCTCTATTTCCTTTTTTTTCATGAAGAGAATGAATCATTTTATCGAATAATAAAAAAAAATGAGTCCAAATCTTCTACCAGAATGATTTGACAGATCCAAAACCAAAATGATATAATGGTTATTCATTACATCACCTTAATATCTTCCATTTAGAGGTGTAAACTAATTCGAACAGAGTAATAGAGGTATTCATACCTCTCTTTTTCTTTTTTTTATATGAATAATATTTTTATTTATTTTTTATTTTTTTAAAACCATTTAAAACCGTTTATTAGTCGGCCCAAATGTTGTCCTTTTCCCTTTCAAGCTCGACATCCAACAAAAAAAATCTTGGGACCAAAGTCCTTTGGTAAAAATGCTCTCCTTTTGAAAAGGATAATTAAATTTATTTATGATTTTCATAAAATTTTTAAAACATTTGAAAAATACATTTATACATATTTTATATATTATCTTTACAATCTTATCGGATTTTATATGTTGCAGTTTTTAAAATACTAGAAATATTTTCAACACAGAGGCAGTATTCATTTTTAAACGAATAGTTTTTGGCATTACCGAATTTTCTCCTTTTGTTTAAGGTCCATTTTTGTGCAGTTTTTAAAAAATCGATAGGTGAATTTAAGCGATAAAGGGAATATCTAGCACATAAATAATTTTAATCAGATACTAATCGAATATATGCCATAATTAATTTGTCTTATGTGCTTAATTCTCCTAGGTATTAGAGAATCTTCTTAGATTAATTTAAAAATTAAGTTAAGTAGAAATTTTTAAAACAATGCTTTTGTGTGGCTGGAAAAGAGATCAGCCCGATTGGCAAAAAGTTAAAAACACTCATCCAATTACTTTTTTCTTCTATCAAAACCTCAAATAATTTTAGAAAAATGAAAAACCTTATTCTCTGGAGTGTTGGACAAGAGCCAAATCTATGCTAAGACAGAAAGAGTGTTGTTGTATCCATAGAGTCGAAATATTCAATTTTCTCATAATGACATGTTGTAATTATTATAAATTATAGAATTTTAAAATACTTTATTGCATGTGTTTGTTTTAAACTTTCGTTTCTGATTTATATCTTCTAAAATTAGACATGACTTCAATAGACATTATCTTGGATTTATTGGCTATTTTCATGTGAAGTATTGATTAATTAATAATTGTACAATTCATGTGGGGTGAAATGTTTATAATTACAAATTCCCAGAAAATATAATTAATAATTTATATTCCAAAAGAAAATTTTAAGTTACATGAATGAATTGATTGTTCAAAAATAACGCGGTACAAATGTGACAGTTGTACAATTATAATGATTAAAAAAAAAGTTTTGTCATTAAAATTTTAATTTCCTGAACATAAGAATGCTATGCAGGAGTGTTATTTGTTTAAAGATCAAACTCGGCTAGTCTCGTTCAAAATTTTATTTTTTAAGATTCGATAACTTCAAATAATTTAGATTATCATGAAGAAATTCAAATTCAATTGTTAGAAACTCGTTTAGTTAAACAAGACAAACTCAAACTTAAGAAAAAAAATTGTTTACCTACGCAAACCAAACTCGAGCTCAAGAAATTTAATGACTTAATTCGTTTAACACTTTTAATATTATATCTAAAAAAATATTAAAATATCAATGTTCTAAATCATTATGAGATAAACAAATTGGGTATGAGATAAAAATAAATGCATTCTACCCTATTGTAAATTGAGGTTCTTATTTTACTCAATTATTATTATTGCTGATGGTGTAAACAAACTGAATCTAATATTGGTTATTCAGATTCTATTAATATAATTTATTAAAGTTAAAATAAAGTTTTTATAAGACTCGTTCACTTATTGAGTTGAGAGCAAATACGAATTGAGTCAGAATAATTTAAAGTTATCTGAATAATTAATCTAACTTAAAAATGCGTACATATTTTACTCGTTAATATTTCAAATTAAACTTAAATCAAACTATTAACCAAACAAATATGAACAAACCCTAACCGTTCGATGCTATTTACAGCCCTAATTATTACTGTATAATTTTACTAAAAAGCCTAGCTTTTCGATGTTAATACACACAAGCAATGCTTAATCATATGCAGAGGTAATAATAATGTTAAAGCATCAAGACAACACACGGCTAAATAATTGGACAGTCGACCATCTACCATTTTATATTTTTATTTTTATTTTTTAATCTCCTATTTGATTGAAACATAAAGATGTGAAACACAAGTGTATTTCATAGGACTTGCATGTGCAATTACCAATTAGTCAACACATTTCTTCTAGTTTTGTAGATCTAGTAATCCAGTTTAATCACTCTTGACAAGCCACAAGAATAATTGGGAGCCTGATAATTGAACATGTTTAAAGTCATTAATATCCTCCGAAAATGACTGTTCGACCAAGATATCACCCAAGCGTTAGACCATTTATAGTTAACTACCTAAAATATAAATTTTTATCATGGGTCCTGTTATTAATTTTAGCCTATCATTTAAAAAACATTTAGATAGGAATAGCCTAACCCTAATTTTATAGTCGGAGAATATAGCATGACTCAATTATGAAACGAAACTTACACACTGTCCCTAAAAAAGTGCTTTACTTTCCGGAATGGAGCAGCGTCCTAAAATAACAGTCCACTTCCACCTAGTCTCAGTTACTATGATTTTGCTTTCTTGCTGAAAAATGCTTTGACAAAATCATTCTCATCACATAAATACAAAACCAGGCAATGGTTGAATTACTGAAACTCAATCCAGCTATAAGCAGACCATTCAATCATTTAATAATAACCGAGGTGGCCTGTTCCTTAAAAGGTGCAAAAATTTCATAGAAGCATTCTATAGTGCTTCTGATAGACTCACCCTTCTTTTCTAGGTTTTTTGCCGTAAAGCTGTCTTGAGTTTAAGGTAATTAAGTCCTTCCCTTCTCGGACATCCTCTTGTCTTTTAGTACCTGCAAAAGACGGGGGGCATATTATCAGCAGATGCGAAAATATTACACGTGTAGTATTCACAATACACCGTTTCATAAGATGAATCTCAACAGATAACAGTTACTTGCATTCCCCCAAAAAAGTCCCATTTAAGAAATTCTTTTATGGATTGGTAGCATTTTTCACTATCTACCAACAGATAAAAAACATTGGAACAGAAAAGGGAAGTTTTAATTCCTGATATGTTTCAACCTTGTAATGTATGGAACTTTGAGCGTGATACAACCTTTAACCGATCACCTAGGTAAGGACTACAAGCGGCCATAAGAACTAGAACTTTATGACAAACAAGAAATAAAAGACAAGAACGTCATAAAACTTTAATTCAGTGTTAAACTATGGATGGAATGGATGCCCAGCAGATTATGCTTTTTTATTACACCTATTCAAAATCAAAGTATTCTGTTTACGTAGATCTTCACAGTTTAGAATGACAAAAGCAAGACTTTATCATTGAGTTAGTTGCAGAATATTGTCAAAGCCATAATCTGTAAAATACAAGTATTGACTTTAAATACCTAACTTATATGAGGGCTACCAAAATATATGAGAAAAGGGCTTGAAATATAGAACTAGGTACCACTGCACTTAACAAATTAGAGGCAGTGCAAATTCAGGAGCATATATGTCATTATGTGCAAAAAGGACCAAGAACTGCCTCTTGAGGAGTCATCCCGGACAAGCTGAAGGCACTGTGTATATGAAACAAGTTGATGAGATAGGTTAGGCTATGCTTTAACCAAAAATATTCCTATGCAGAATAAAAAGATCGTGTATCTTCAATAACAGGTTTTTTTTTTTTGTAATTTTTTCAGTACTCTGAGGAGTAGATTACAAATTGACATATAAATATATGACAAATGGTTCTCAATCTTTACACACAATACCTGAAAAGCAACAATTCTAATGTGAAAGACCTAGCTGAAGAAACAGCCTCGCTCGGATAAGGTTTTGTTAAGCTCACATTCAAAACCAATCTTTATTGTACATGACTAATATTGGAAGATAACTAATTTTCCTCAAATATCTGAGAGGTCTTAAATCAACGTAGAGTTGCCTTACATCCAATGGGATCGACCTCAAGTTTACCACTGTATAATTAAATTTAATTTGTAAACGTATGCACTGACAGCTTGGTCAAGGTAAGGTTTTGTGATAAGTACAGCTTGATCAAGGTTGGTAGGTTGGTTAACATCCCAACCATCAAAAGACCCAGCATTTTTACATTGACACCTATTTTCAGAAGGTAGATTATTTCTTTTCATATTTATATAACAATTTAATGTCATTTGCCACTTACTGAACATGTAAAAATATTAAAGTCGTATGACCAACGAACTGACTCATCACCCTAAACTAACAAATTCGGCTATGGTACTTGATTTCCAAAAGGATCTCCTTAAACCATTGCTGTGAATTGATATATGATACCTTCACAAGGAAGCCTTGAGACAGTTATCACAAGGATTAGATCCATATTTGCAGGCATTTCGGTCAAAGAATTCTCCAAAATGTCCAAGTAAGTTCTGTCTTCGACATTCATCCTGCAATAATCAGACATGTTCTTAAATTAATCAAGCTTGTATGGGTTAATTAATTTCCGTATAAAAAAGGGATAAGAAAAATGGTTTTCTAATTAATTACGAATTTAGTAATTCTATAGGAATGTGACTTCCCCAACCTTTAACTCACAGTACTGTTGCATTTTCTTAGCTTGAGCCATGGCCAGCTTAAAATTTTGACTTTTGCCTCCCTGTCCTCCACCACGTAACATGCATACAATCCGACTAAAATCTTTCTTCTGGTATAAAACAATGCAAACTGATGGAAGATTATCTCTTCCAGCCCTTCCAGATTCCTGATAATAGCTTTCGATTGATTTGGATATCGTGTTGTGAACAACAAACCGCTGGAAATGTACAGAATCTTAAGTTCGGTTTTCAAAAAGAAAATAAAATATTCATATATAAACAATTATCACACCAGTATATAATTTTAGGATTGAAGGATGAAAATTTTGTGAGTCGTCAAATAGTTTCCTTTGTAACAGCTGGGATTAAGCAATTTAATTAGCAACAATATTCCCTAGTGTTTTCTATTCATACTACTCCTATTTCATCTTTTTTACATCAATTGTTGTGCAATAATTTCAATAAATAAGTATTTCACCGTATTATATTCTTCCTACCAAAAAGTAGAAAAAGAAAAGAGACAAAATTTTCAAATGGGACTCTTTTTGTGGAACGGAAGTAACTAGTAACTAAAATACTGGAAAAGAGAAATTTGGACTTACAACGTCGGGCTTGTCTATCCCCATCCCAAAAGCAATCGTAGCACACACAACTTTGACTTCTCCGGTATGCCATTTCCGTTGAACAGCAATCCTCTGACGAGCCGCTAAACCGGCGTGGTAATATACAGTTTTGATTTTACATTTCTCATTCAAATATTTGGAAACCTCCACACATTCATTTTTGGAAAGGCAGTACACTATTCCACACACGTTCTTGAAACGGTTCAAAAGTAGTTCCCCTAGCTGCTTCAGGGGCTCTTTTGTCTTTCCCATCACTTCATATTTCAGGTTGGGACGGTCGAAACTTGTCTCTAGGACAAGAGCTCGGGGGATTCTCAACGCAGTTAAAATATCCTGCAGATAATCAATAAATATCAAGAAACCCCAACTGCCACATCAAAACTCCAGTGAGTAGATCAGTTTTTTTACCTCACGAACCGACTGAGTTGCGGTGGCAGTTAGAGCCATAACTGGAACATCAGGGAAATTTTGCTTAAGACATCCTAGAACCCTGTAATCTGGACGAAAATCATGTCCCCATTGGCTGGAGAACATAAAGAAAACAAAAGGGTAAATAAATTACAACATACAAACTAGTCCCATTTTCTCTTAAGTGAACTCGGTTAAAATTGTTTTACCACTTAGTATTTTATTGTAAAAGAACTCCACTTATATTAGGAAGAAAACCATATCAGCCTCTCCTCAATGACAAAATGGGTCCCATTTCAAAATTTACAAACTTTAAGGATACACTTTTATCCCATGTTTACTATTAAATATAATGATTGCTTAGTTAGAACATGTACCACATAAAAAGGCATATACCTCACACAGTGTGCTTCATCAACAACGAATCCGGCTAACTGTCCCTGTGATTATGTATTAAACCATCTCTAAATCAGCACCATATTAACCTAATTAATTTAAAAACCAAGATTTCACTGGTAGGATAGATCTCAAGTCAAATTAATATGAACCTAAACCCTTACCCTTCTATGCATTGATTTTAGGACATCCTGAAATGATAGGTTCCCAGCAATCCTCTCAGGAGTTACATACAAGAGCTTGCACGTCGGTTTATCACTTCTAGAAACATAAATATGCAGTGGAAATATAAAACTTAAAAGATGAAACAACAGCAGGTGGACAATAAAATACTATGGAGTAAAACGTAATTATGTATATATTTAGTTTTTCTGAAAGAATCATTTTTCTTTCCTTTTTTATGCAAGTTTTCTTTTTCTCTGAAAGAATTATGTTTTAACCACATGCCTTAACTCTTGGAGCACAGCTGCTGCTTGGTAGGTAGATTGTTGAGAATTCAAAAAAGTTGCGGGTATCCCAAACTTGAGGTTCAGTGTGATTATCTGATCTTGAATGAGAGAAAGTAAGGGGGATATAACAATTGTTACACCTGGTCGCATCGTAGCGGGGAGCTGCATCACATGCAATAAGAAAATATTTAATAAAGAAAAGATATTTGTTATTACAAAACAGAGCATGCCACCTCGCACTTATCTGGGTAATATAGTTCAATATATTCGAGAGGATAAAAGGAATCTAACCTGGTAACATAGACTTTTACCACCTCCTGTGGGCATAAGAATAAAGCAATCACGTTTTGCCAAAGAGGCTGAACAAGCCCGATGCTGCAACGGACGAAAGGCCTGGTTACCAAAAATGACGACATTTGCCAACTCGATGTCGTCCAAAGTCTGTAACTCTTCGTAACTGAGGGTTCCATGATCTTTTGATGACCTTAAGCCTATGGTCTTATCAGAAATTGATGAAACTGGATCTTGAGTAATGCTGCTCTTACAATCCTTCAATAAAATCTAATATTTCAATACATTTTTTTTTAAAGATAAATGAAGATTTGACCTTTTAGATGTCAATCCAAGGAAAAGTTTCCAATAAGAATCCTTACTCCAGATTTTGAAGGGTATTTAGAGATAGATCCACGGAGCAACTGGCTGCTCCTCCTGACACCTTTTTCACTCGGAATAGTGAAGTTCGCATCTTCATTGTCACTTGAAGAATCCAATAGCAAAATGTTTTGTTGTTTCCCATGTTCAGGTGAGTCTTCCATAACATGGGCCGGATTTCTTGCAGTTCCATCATTATCCAGCCCATAATTGATGGGGACGTGTTTGTCAAACATGTCAGTCAAAGTTCCACAAGCCTCTGATTCCAGGGTCTGTAAATCATCCTCCCAATCTTCATTGCCTTGCATTGATTCAGCCAGTGCCGCGAGAAAATCATCACCACAGTGCTCCACAGTGATAAAATCTTGACCATCATCACCTAAAAATAAATAAAATCAATAATTAATCAAATAAAGATAATGACTATGCTAATAGAAACAAGATAACAAATGGACTCAAATTGGTCATGGGAAGCAATGTCCCAACTCTAGGACCAATCTCAGATCAGTTAAGTTTTTTAAAACTTTTTTATTACTCATTACTCTTTCATTTTCAGTTCCTTTTTTCTCATATTTTCCAAGTTCCATTCCCCTTCAATTTTTAATGCATAGATTTCACATTAATAAATTACATGTCAATATGTCCTCACTTAACAGAGGACATTAACCAAGTTATAGTAGCAACACTTGCAGCGTGATTTTAAACTTATAAAAAAAAATTCATTTTAACACATTACCATCCGCTTCGCCACACCCTTCATCCCAATTTGACTGACCCTCTATCCAGAGATGTCTCCAATTGAGTGATTCTATTCCTCAATCACTGCAGCCCTTCAGTTTGAGAAGTTCAAATTTTTGGGACCCCATTTCATTAATCACTCCATCGCTTGGAGGTAATAATAATAATGGAAAGCAAAGTTGAAGTCTTCTGTATACCTAATCTTGAAACTTAAGATTTCGCAAATTGACTCACAGACTCAAACAGTATATCTAATTTTGGAACAGATGAGCACTATCTTTTCCCTATATTTCTGAGCAACCCAACAAGTAAAACAGCTAAAGCACAAACACGAACTTAAGGAAAGCACAACTGGGTTATTCGAAATCAATCTGGAAATGAGAATATATACATTTGTATGTTGATTTGGAAGATATGGTTTTGGGGGGTTACCGTAGAGATCAACGAGACGATCTAAGCCCTTCTTAGCAATTTCTTCTTCGAACCCAAATTCCAGGGCCAATCTTATCAGCCTTGCTTTCTCAACCTCCAGATCCATCATTTTGCAGCCTTCAGATGAATTTCCCGCGCTTCCCACAAATGCAGAGTGAGGTTTACATATCTATAATAATTTTTAATGAAAAATAATTATACTTTTATGTAATACTATTTGAAAATATATAAATACACCGTATTTGTATTGATAAAAATAGGGTAATATTAAGTTAAATTAGATGCATTTAATTTTAAAAATAAATATTGCATACATTGGTCAATAGATGGGATTTTTACTTTATAAATTGATCGAAAAAATCAACAATTGTAAGTTAAAATTTCATATTTCGTAAATGATTTTTCTAATTTTATAGTATTTTAGCGGTTCATTAACGTCAAGTCGCCAACAAAATAGATTATTATTTTTAGGTATTTGAAAGATCAAAAGAATCCATCAACTATTTTTTTGGGTGACATTTAATTTAAAAACGTAGTATTTGATTTATCAATATTAAAGCAAATTTACCATACCCAATTGTTTTTTTTTTTTCATTTAATAATATTAAAACTTATTGTTTGTCACATGAAACAACAACTATAAAATTAATACTCGCAACATTAATTTTAAATTATAAAAAAAAAATTGCAAGGCAATTTACAAATATGAGGTAATTACAATAACAATTAATGGTGTCTAGAACGATGAAACGACTACCATTCTTACACTATTAACCCAGATTACTACCCCTACTCCTACGGATCAATCTCTTGAAGAAGAGAAATATGCAGATACTCTAATTTGACTAATGAGTGATTTGTGCTTGTGCTCGTATTTAGTGCATAACCTCTTTCTAGAATGCCTTTGAATTCACAAATATTTATTTTCTACAATTTTATTCTTTATTGAAAATTTTGAGTAAGAGAGAGAAAGAAATTAAAAAATTAAAATTCATTAGAAAAATGAGAAATATTAGGAGTAATATAAAAATATATATATATTATGCTTTTTTTTTAAAATATAAATGACAATTATTTTTAAACAAATTTCTTCTTTTAAAAAAAGTATTATTTTGAAATTGATTGAGTATTTAATTGACATGTAATATTATTAATCGTGTGTCCACTTGACACAACGTGATTTGTTCCTCCATAAACAATGGTTAAAACCTATATTAATCATTCTACTTAATATAAAAATGTAACTGACCATGGGCTCCGTGGTCTTTTAACTTTCTTTTTAGTCATTTCAATATGTGTGACAGTATTTTATTTATTTTTAATTAGAATAATGGTGTAACGCAGTGTTAGTATTTATTTTTGAAAAGTATATTTCTAATATTTTTGTATATAAAATTATATTAATTTATTTAATTATAGTGAATAAAATTTTAAAATTTTGAATTATTTAAAAAATACTCCAACAATTTAATATAAAAACTCAAATTTCTAAAACTCCAATAGATTCAAGTTAATTTAAATTTTAAAATTATTTTAAAACAAATAATATTGGGAACGTAGGTCGTGTACATTTCGAAGTAGTACAAACGCTCAACATGCTCAAGCTAGTTGCATTTTTTTTTTATTAATTATGTGATAAATACTATTATCTTTAGCAACTAATCTATATATTTTTTTTTAATTTACAACCAATAAAAATGTTTAGTTATTTTTTTATAAAAAAAAATATACTCCCTCTGTTCCAAATAAATCCTTAATTTTATTTTACACGTCTGATTTAATACTTTTTCAAATAGTCATCTAGTAATTCCCTCCTTCCTAATTAATTTTTTATATTTTTTTCACTTTTTCTCTTTTTCCACCCATTCTCTCTCTTTTTTTCTATGAACTTTATATTAAATTTTTGTTTATTTATTTGATATTTCAATAAAAGTTCACACAAACGATTAAGGGTATCAATGGAAGAATATGATAAAAATAATAACACAATAAAATAAAAAAATTATTTTGGGAAGGACCGAAATAAAAATTAAGCCATTTAAGTTAGGATGGAGATACATAACTAAGAATGAATCTCCTAGAACAAATCGCTAATAAGAGGTCACAAGTTTGAGGCTCCCGCATAAAATTATTTTCTTCTTTATTAATTTAAGTGATCTCTTGTCTCCCATTATTAGGTGAGATTATTTTTTTCATTTTGGTATTATATGACCTAATATTTTGGACTTAATAACTTTCTTGTTGAAGAAATACTTTTCTTCTTTTTTCTTATTTCACACTTTTTCAAATAATCATTAAATGTGATAGTAATTCCCTCCCTCCTAATTAAT
>JAUMHB010023385.1:0-14284 GCA_032359685.1 Pittosporum tobira
CTAGTAGAAGAACCTATCCTATTTTCATTTAAAAAATGGGATTTTTTTTTAATTTCAAAAGTCAAATCCAAAATCTTAAAATTTTAAATTTATTTGATTCATTATATAATTCAAAACAACAAATATTTAAATGAGTAGAATATTTTACATAATTTATAACATTCATATTAGTATCGATTAAAGTTTGACAAAGTCGTGTGAATTTGAAATTTGAATTTTACAGTTTGACTTTAGAATTTCAAGGGGATTATTCACATTAGACAATATTCTCCATTCCAAAATTAGAAATACTAAAAAAATTTACAATTTTAAAAAGAGATGTTTCGTTAGAATTTTGGAAAAAAAAATAGATACAATATAATGTATTGGCATCATACTACAATAAAACATATAGCAAAACAATATTGTTTTGCAAGACAGAAAAAATAAAATAAAGAAAACGACGTAGTACTGTTAAACATGTTGATCCTACTTGCTAAATTACATTGTATCTACTGTGGCTCCTATAAGTTTTACATAGAGGATCAGTCTTTTAAAACAAAGGAAACGGATGGACGGTAAGATAAGAGAATACTTCTGATTGGATAAGGAAGACATAAGATCGAATATAGAAAATAAAGAACAAAAAAGAAGGATAAATTTGGATTCATAGTGGGTAAAAGATAAATCATTATTGAATTAAAAACTCATACAAACCTAAAATATGGGCTCAAACAATAACAATTCATACTTTATACTGTTAACTTCACGCAAAATGTATGTCCAAATTAAAATAATTGTAACCCAAAAATCAGTAAAAAAATAATATATAAAATAAGCCAAAATGCATTTTAAACAGAAAATTAAAATTATTGACTTATCAACCGGTTAATTTCTCAAATTTAAGAATCAATTTGTAGAATTGTCAAATTTAAAATTGATTAAATTCATCATTGGACCGAAAACAAAATATTTAACAAGAAAAATTATGTGAAGCTCATAAGTGATTAAAGTTAAATTAATTCATATTAATTTAAAATTTAAAATTTTACATATTGACTTTAGAAATTCGAAATGATATTCATCTAGTGAACACGTAGTTACATTACTAGACAACTTAAATTAAACTGCCTTAAAATTTTGATCATATAACACATCCAATTGCTGTACATTTACAATAGGCAATACAATAACAGTATGTGAAGCTACAAGTACACTACACTGAATTGCTCAACATATACAGTATATAATATTGTATGATGAAAAACAGGAGCAATAAATCAATAAAACCAGAACCACAAAAAAATGGGTAAAGAATAAATCGGGTTCGATCCCTTCCTTTTTTTTCTTTTCTTTTCTTTTTTTTCTTTTTTTTTTTGGGGGGGCCACAAAGCATGGCAGATTACGTAAGTCGAGGACCCTATCAATTTCTCCGTGCCAACAAGGGCTCCAAGTTAGGGTCTGTCTCTTTGGACGCGAGAAAATTTCTATCACCGGACTCCAACTCAGCTGTCGTAAAGTCCTCCGACCTCTGTTTCAGCACTCTCTGGAAAAGGTTTGTCTTATAATCGAGTGACAGTTCTGGTGTCTTTGGTGATTCATGTAAGCTTTGTATGTGTTGAAGGCAAGTTTGAACAGCGTCGTGGACTCTCACAAAGTACCACTCTTTACCAATCAAATCCACAACTCCTGATTTTGCTAGGGTCAACAAAACGTCCCGGTTTGGATTCGAAATGGCCATCTGCAGTAGAATCCAAAAGTGCAGAGAACCAAGGATTAAAGGTCTTAAACAAGTAATAGAGCAATCGTAAATTACAACCTCCCAATTATTTAGCAAGAAGGGAAGTACTTACCTGGATGTCTCGGTACTTGTACTCTTGGTACAAGTCCTTCAAGGCTTGTATGGCACTGGAGTCTATATATGTAACAGCTGAAAAAAATTATTGTAAAAACTGTGTAAGGCACATTTCAAATATAATAATAAACTGCAATAATCAAACAAACAAATAAATTTCGAATTAGAGCTTATGATTTTGAAGACATACGTGCCATCTCGATAATGACAAAATATATTCTTTCCATTTCTGGCCCTCGTCTTGTAGATTCGTCAGTCTCGAGTTCAAACTCACGCAGCCTGAAAGAAGAATAACATATGAATTTAGCATTATTTGTTGATAGCAAGAAAGCGTAGATCCATTAAAAGTGAAATACAATTCAGAAGTACTACCTCCATTCTAAAATATAAGAGCATCATTGACTCTTGAAATGTCAACTTTGAACGTTTTCAAATTCAAATTAATATTAATCCGAGTTCTGAAAAAATATTTTGTAACTAAGTAGCATTTTTCAAATAGTTACTTATCAAAAAAAAAAGAGAGAAATATATATATATATATATAGTTCAAGGATTTTACAGTTGTATTAACTATAATAAAATATTTCACATAATTTCAAATTTAAATATATTATAAGTAAATGTTCCAAAAATCAAAAAATACTGTCATATTTTGAAACGGATGGAGTATATGAAATCAGGTTTCCCTTTACTAGGTCACTAAAAGCCACACTAGTGTCACCTGTCTTTTATGTAACTTATATTGGCAAAATAAATGGGTGCATCGATTCGAACAATCACGATTCCACTGTATTTATATGCTTCTGGATACTGCTCAATGTTTCTATAAACAGTGGTTCCCGGAAGGCGCCCCAAGACAGCTGTAGTACAAACAAATTGGTTACAATTGGAAACAAGCCCATAGATAATTAGATATACAAAAGAATGCCATAGTAATACAGGCAGAATTGCACCAAAGTGCTCATAGCCCCAAATTTATTACACACCAAAATTTATTTTTTCAATCTGCCAAATGATGCAAGGAACTCCTTATACAACCATTTATATTTATTTGCTTTAAGAAGTGCTCCTGTAAAACGTAGTTGACTAAGTGATACATTCTCCAGAAGTTTCAGATAGATAACACCTGGAAAAATGAAAAGATAAAAACTCTATCCTAAAACGAAGGACCATTACTAAAGAAACAAAATTCCTAGATGTTTGGCTTAATATCTCTCCTTTTTGACGAAAAATGCAAATAGTATCAATGGCCCGGATCACAACTTTCTTAACTATAGTGAGATTTGGTACATTTGTTTCAAAGTGGATTCTCATTTTGGGACGTCCTAAAAAGTGAAAGTGGACTCTCACTTTGGGGCGGAGGGAGTGTAACTAAATAGTTTTTTCTTTTTTCTTTTTTTAAATGACATTGGAACCCTCAGCCACTACCTTTACAATATGTGATAGATAAACCAGCAGGTTCACACAATATCCCACCAACCATGCACACTAGGTAATTCCATAGTTAGAGTATGTGTGGGTGCCTCCTAGGAAATTGTTGCATTTGAGGAGTATAATTCAATCTTAAGTCCAATTTGGTAAGAACATAAACATTAAAGCTGGGATAAGGCTTCGATAATTGAGAAAGAACTGAAGATAATGAAAATGAAGAGTTGGGCAACGATGAGAAAACCAATGATGATGCTAATTCTCAGGCCTAATATTACAGCCAGGAATCAGAAATAATGATGGTAAATAAACAAAATTATCCTTTTGAATTAAACAGGAAGTAATGATGGTTTTATCTTGGTGCAATCTGGAGAAGTATGCCGCAATTCAGTATTTAGAAAATCATTGCAATGAAAGTAACACTGACCAACATGTGGATTTGCCGACTCATGGATGACGAAAGCAAGTGAAACACCAACCTACAAATTAAAATCTTGAGTCAGTTGTTTAGCAACAAAGTTATTAAAGTATTAATTTAAAATCCTCAAACTGCTGTTCATAAGCAGTACGAGATAACCAGGTATTCACAATTCTGGATATAGCTTCCAAGGATATCAAACAAGGGTGCTACACTTTCATCTTCAGTCAATATAATTCTCCGTACAGAATCACAATTTAAAGAACAAGGGAGACTACCGATTCAGTGAATCCAAAATTTCTCATAGACAATGCTGTCAGTGTATTCTTTTGTCAGAAATTTGTTAAAGTCGAAATTGATGAGAACTTGAACTTCTTTAGGGCATGATGCACATTCTTGGCCTGTTCTCTAACAGCTTAATCTATTAATCTATGGCATCAAATGGCAAAAAATAACTGAAGAGTACAGCAAAATAATATAACAAGTGATGCTAAGGAGAAGAAAGAATTTAAGAGAATTATGCTTTTTGAAAGTTTGTAACGCAAGTGATGTTTTGAAATAAATATTCACTCATCAAAAACAAATATTGTGTTTGTAGTCAAAAAGGAAAGATATGGTTCCGCCCCTGGAAATATGTATTTGTAGTCAAGTACTCAAGTCCAAAGGACTTTTTCAAACTTCGTTGTTTTTATTTATTTATTTATTATTTGTAGTCAAGTAATCAAGTCCAAAGGACTTCTTCAAACTTCGTTGTTTTATTTATTTATTTATTTTTATTTTTTAAGATAAAAACTTCAACTTTTCTTGTTCAGGGAAGTAATTGCAACGATTTATACCAAGCATGGGCCATCAAATATTGCACAACAGGATTAACACAGGAGTTGACATCCTTCTTATCAACATGAACTCGAGATTCTGAGCGTTTCATAAAAAAAAATGAAAATATACGTACCCCAACAATAACACCAATCTCTATACCAAGGAACAAGGTTGTTAAGCTGGTAATGCTCCACAGGAGAAAATCTTTCTTATCAACACGCCACAAGAATATAGCCTCATCATAATCCACCTGAAATAACAAAAAATTAATAAGATGTAATATTGCGCCCTTACCTGTGTGTAAATTCAATAGTCTCCAAGAAATCTGCTGAATATAAAGTGCAGGATAAATGGAGAAGAAAATTAAATATTCTTTCAAGGGGTAAAATTATTCACAGAAATTTGTCTATAAAAGTATCATCTTTTAAAGGTATCTCTAATTTTGGAATTGAGGGAGTAAATGGTTATAAAGTATTTCCATGCAATGATATGAATGAATTGATCAAAAATAGATTGAATAAACAGAAAATTAACAAGGTATTAGGACTCTCAAGCCTAATCTTACCCCTAGGATTTCTCTCAATAAAATTTGGAATTCGGACTCCCAAGCCTAATCGAGCCCCTAAAATTAACAAGATAGGGAGGAGAACTCTCAAGTCTCACAATAATATTCTCAATTCAATATTCAATCTACTAAAAAGCTTGTGGGGATTACAACGATATTTAAAAAGTACCAAACCCTAATTTACCTGGAAAATCCTAAAAGTACCAAACTACTAAAATAACCTTATTAAATAATAAAACTTCCCAATAACCTAAATCCTCAATAAATAAAATAACAAATTACATCAATTTGAAATGATAATAAAACCTCCAACAATAAATATAAATATATCCTTGCTCTTTAATTCTCGTTCCCCTCATGATACCACTTTGATGCAGGACAGATTCGAAGATGAATGAATTAATCGAAAATAGATTAAATAAACATAAAATTAACTAGGGATTAGGATTTTCAAGCCTAATCTGACCCTCAGGATCTCTCTCAATAATATTAGGTATTAGGACTCTCAAGCCTAATCTAGGCCCCCTAAAATTAACAAGATAGGGAGGAGAATTCTCGAGTCTCACAATAATACTTTCAATTCAATATTCAATAGACTGAAAAGCTTGTGAGGATTACAACAATATTTAAAGCCCTAATTTACCTAGAAAACCCAAAAAGTATTAAACTACTAAAATACCCTTATTAAATAATAAAACTTCCTAATAACCTAAATCCCCAATAAATAATATAACTAATTACATCAATTTGAAATAATAATAAAACTTCCTATAAATATATCCTCACTTCTCGTCCCCATTATGCAATCTTTGCCCATTTAATATGAAGTTGACTCCATGAAGTTTCTAAGCGATGAAGTAGCCAATATTTTTTAATAATTAATTGTGCACCTTTTAATTGATTAAATATTGTAACATTTATGCAAACTGAACCAAGCTTACAAACTACCAAGTCAAGAATCAAAGTCAACTTACCAGCCCAATTACAGCGGAGATTACAATGGCCGCCAAAGAACACTGCGAAACAGAAAAAAATAAAAAGAAAAAAAAGAATATCCAGATGGAGCATCTTAAGGAAAGAGGTGTCATGATAATAGAATCAACCTATAACTGCATATTTAAACAACAAAAGGGGAAAAAATGGAACAAACAAGACAAAGTTGCATACCTGGGGTATGTATTCGAATAATGGAGTCATAAATAAAAGGGCACAGCACATTATGATCCCCATCACAATTCCAGATAAGCCAGTTTTTGCTCCACTTTCATGATTTACAGCTGACCTAGAAAAGGACCCTGCATGGCCCATTCAAAGAAGAATTGTCCTTCAGAAGAATTATATATGAAGTTATCCATTTTAAGTACTGATTCAAACTTATGTTTGCATCTCATGTGACCAGATACTTACCTGTTGTGGGGTATGCCGAAAAAAATGACCCAAAGATATTTGCCACACCAAGACCAAATAACTGGAGAATTCAAACAATAGAATAAAATGTTAACCATTAGAATTTCCCTTTTTTAAAAGATAACTTGTTAGAATTCTTAGCTCACAGAACATACTACCTCTTGATTTGAATCCAATTCATATCCATTTTTTGCTGCCAGGGCTTTGGCAATTCCAACAGATTCCTGAAGTCCAAGAATAAATTGTTAGAATATATTATTAGTATCCATCTTATCAACAAAAAAAAATTATTAGTATCCAAATCAAAATAGATAAAACAAACTGGGCTAATGATATATATTAGCTTCTCTTACCAATATAGCTACACCAGTAATGAGCATCGCAGTCGGTATCAAAGACTTGATATGCCCAAGATCTTTAGGAATAGAAAATTTCGGGAGGCCCTGAGGTATATTGCCCACCTAAAACACACACAAATCCAACGTTCCTTACAAGATCATGTAAGTTAACTTAGTTTAATTCTTCAATTACATTAATGCGGTGGAAGAATATATTAATGTTATTCTCACCAAAGAAATGGAAGGTGGGTGGAATATTTTCACAAAGGCTGTACCCAGAACAACAGCTGTAAGGGGACCCGCTGCTCGCAGAAACCGCAAGTACTTCCTGGTCTTTCCCTGTATTTGAAGTTTGTAAAGGACTAACGGAACTCTATTATGATTTAAATAATAAAAAATAAGAAAGATAATAATGGGACCATACCAAGTGCTTCATGACCAAAATAATTGCAAGGATAAATGAACCCATTACAAACGGGGGCCACGAGAACTACAAAAGAAAAATGATGCTCATGTTTAAGAAAAAAAGTAACAAATGAAGGCCAAATAAGTATATGCAAACTTTAACTGAAGCATAATAAGGGTCATCAAGTAGTAGCAATCATAGTTGTCAAGGCATTGCCTAGGTGCCGCCTAGACGTCTGAGCGGTGGGCAGCAACCAAGGCATAGCTTCGCTTTAGTATATGTTTGAGAGGCGCTCGCCTTGGGTGGCAAGGCGTAGCCAAGGCATGAAAAATGTTTGCCATTTTCGGTTATCCTGCAAAACGTGCGCATAGGGATGGCCTCTAATGTCAAGTTTTAAACAGTCTAAAAAAGACCCATGGGCCATGACTCACTATCTAGACCAATTTAAAATAAATTAAGTAAACCGGCCAATTGAAGAAAAGGAATCAATTGAGAAATTGAACATAGGTTTCCAGTTTCCTCTCCTTTCTCTCTTGACTGCGTGACTCCTCTCAACTGTCCTCTCTCTTGACTGCGTGACTGGTGAGGCGAATCCTCTTGCACTCTGCTTATGATAAAACTATATAATTCAATATATCTCAATGGCATGACTCTATGGTTGTTGATGTCTAATCAGCTTAAGGTAGGAAAGTTGTGATTAATTTTACTATATTATACTCCCTCCATCCAACTTATAATGTCCTACTTTCTATTTTAGTTTGTCCAATTTTATTTGTCCTCGTTCCTTTTCATACTATTTTTTGTTATATTTTTCCCAAACTACACACACTTTGCTTTATTGAAAATGATAAATATTTTTTTGGAAATGCACGTCTTATTACTCCACTCAACTATTTCTTTCTCTCTAATTTCTCTTTCTATCCACTTCCTTTATAGATGATAAAGGGTATTATAGAGAATTTTATGTTTTCTTAAATAGGTGTGTATTTTCTAATTAGGACAATATAAGTTGGATAGAGGGAGTATGTCATTATACATGTTTATATAAATATACATTGAATATGAGTTAACGTTTTATGAACGCTTAAGCGGCCGCCTTATTGCCTAAGGGCTTAAGCTCCTGACTACCAAACGCCTCACTTTTGACAACTACGTTAGCAATGGACCAAAATAAAAGGTGAAAGCAATGTCACACCCATACACTGGGAGTGCAGCAAGTTCATTTGCATGATAAAGGGCATATCTGTAATTTGAGAATCAACGGGCTAAAAAAGAATGTTAATGTTAGAAACACTGGAGACTGTAGAAGTCCATTTCGTGAAAGTTAACACCTTGAGAGATGTATAGTTCCATCCTAAGGAGCCAGCACGTGGATCGTAGGTTCATGAAACATGATATTTAAGTAGCTATATCTTTAAAAAAAAATCAAAAAAATCAAAAAAACAAAGGATAAGATGACTTTGGATACTTATTTGAGGTTTAGCAAGACCTTAGATTCAGGCTCTTCGTTGGAAAACTTCAATACCTCTTGGCTGTAATATCTTTCTTTGCTTGTTTTTAATATTAAGGTAGGTGAGAGGACATTGAACCTAATCCCAACCCTACAAGAAGTAGGTCCAAACGGACAGTTGGAAATATCTTCAACAAGATAAATTAGGGTGTGTGACGGTCAAGTTTTTTTTTCTGAAAATAATTAATTAATTAATTAATGTGGACGGATTTACCATTAAAATCATCTTTCCTTTTCATTCTCCTTTTTCAAGTAACTGCAAAGGGTGTTACTTTAATTGAGTAGTTTTCAAGGGGCTCTTTGTGGAGAAGGAAACACAATGATGTCTCCCATCTTAATTTGAACATAAGCAAGAGGCAGCACACTGCATCTTGACAATTACATATAATAAACTTTGAAGCTTTAAGCTACAGAACATCATGTAATTATAGCGATAAAGATATCTGATCATTATTATCAATTATATTTGATCATTATCATCAATTAAATTAAGTAAAGTAACAATTAATCATGTGAGAAATATGGACTATGTGAATAAATTACCCGTGATACTCAGACATGCAAGGTATACCTTGTCTGCTCCAGTAATTATACTCTTGACCAGTGGAATAATTTTACTACTTCGTGTAACATCATATCCCAAGAAATATTTCGCTTGTGATAGGGCAATCACAATGGCTGAAGAAGTAGTAAAGCCAGAAATCACAGAATGGCTAATGAAACGTATAAGCCATCCGAGCCTGGAGTGGGATAAAGAATAGGTTTAGATACTAATTAAAATAAAAAGCAAATCGAGATTAGACTCAAAAAGTGAGAAGGAAAAGACTACATAAATACGTTTAAGTACCTCAAGAGCCCCATTGTGCACTCCATAACCCCCACCATGAGGGCCAATAATATAGCAAGTTCTGTGTATAATTCATCGGATGAATCAACTAATCTGCCCAAGATATTAGAGACCAGTAGGGAAACCAATGCCACAGGACCAATTGCAAGCTGACGAGATGACCCAAATATTGCATACACAAATATAGGGACAAAACCAGAATCTGCAAAGGCCAGCATAATGCACATAAGTTAGTGAATATCGCAGGGATACACACTGGAGGTAAAACCAACCTCCAAATGACTTGGGCTAAGTTTGTTTGCACTAGTGGTATATTGGATTGGACTATTTCCTTTTTTTTTTTTACATATAAGCACTTGCAAGTAATTTTTAATCCTAAGCATAGTCATAGGACTTTAAACTTACAGAGTCCGTAGATTGGTTGAAGCCCAGCTAGCTTTGCATAAGACATTGACTGGCGACAAAAAAGAACAATCAAAAGTACATATTATTATTTAACCCAATCAAAATAAACTAAATTCTATGTGTATGACTTAAGCCGTCTGTAGTGTACCTCAAAATTCACGGAAGACAAATATCCTGAAGTGCTGTAACTTTTTTAAATAGATGTTTAATTTGATAGATATTAGATAATACGAAGGGGTGAAGTAGGTATGAAGTAGTGCTAAAGCACTAACTAAAGTTGGAGAAACAAGCCAATCATTCATTAAGTGCAAATACACAGTGAAATAGAGTAAGCAAACAATGAAAGGGGCTTGGAACATTAAAGGCCTCAACATGACTGGAATCAAATTGGTTTTATCAATTAAACATGGATTTCCCACTAGAGTTTGTGTAATTAATTTGTAACATCATAAATACAAATTTTAACATAAGTTCAGTTCGCTAACTGTTGCCACAATTTGCAAGTAATTTGTAATTCCATAAATACAGGTTATATAACGTAAGTTCCGTTCAACACCTGGTGCCCAAATTAGCATAAGTAATTTGTAATTTCTTAACTACAAATTATGACCTAATTTAGTTCGGTAACAGTTGCGACAACGTATCACAGAATAACTTGAAAAGAGAGGACATGGTTCAAATCCACTTTATAGTATTAGAAACTAATCTGGGCTAAAGCATATCTAAAACCATACAAATTACACTATTCACAATAAGGAAACAAACCAGACACTTTAGTGAAGCAAATTTAATTCACCAAACAAAAAGCCAAAGAACACAAAATATTACCAAGCCAACCAAACTGAAATTAAAAAGTTCAAAATTACCATCCACAGTTCCACACAAACTTCTAAGATCATCCAAAAACCGATACAATATCAAACTTGATTCCTTAGCAAATCGATGAATTGAAGAAAAACACAATCTTAAAAAACAGTAATTGTTGATGGCTTGAAAAGCAGCGTGTCTAATAAGGAACAGAATATTGTACAACTCCGTTCCAAAATTAGTGATACATTTTAACCTTTTGAGTCCATTTATGAAAACCTAAAACTTTATTTGATAGGAATTTATTTTATAATATTACAAACAATTTTAGCTATTACAAACTAACTAAAACTGTTACTCCCTCCGTTCCGTTCTAAAATTAGAGAGAGGCTTTGGTATTTTTAGTTAATTTAACAAATCCTAAAATTAGAATGCGATGTGAACTTATTTGATTTTGATACTATAAATGTATTCTACAGGATCAATCAACAGTTTTGATAAGACAATTATACATGTTCATACCTTTTCCTCAAAAAGTATTGCTAATTACTGTTTTTGTTGCTTTCAATGAATTATAGTCGCTCTAATTTTGAAACGGAGAGAGAAAATATACCTGAGGGACGAGCATGATGCCGACGGTAACGCCGGCCATGAGATCTGCTTGTAAGTACTCGTGCCATTTGTAGGTGCGAATCCACCGGTAACACGGAACGAACAGCTCAATCCACTCGGTCAACGTCATCCGATTCAGCTTGGCTCGCCATTTCGATATTAAAGGAGAGAATTGCGAGGAGGAGGACGACGAAGACGACGTCGTGGAGGGGTGCTCCAGTGGGATGACTTTGACGGAGCGATGAGATGGCATGGCGGTGGAGAGGTCGCGGAAGGTGGAGGAGGCGTAGGTTATCTCCATACGCATCCCCCGTGCATTGTGTGGCAGTCCGGTCTTCTCTCTGGAGCAGCCACCCAGGAGAAGGAAGGTTACTAGCACTTGATTTGGTGGTCCCACCGAGTTGGGCGATTTGGGCTACCGCTTATTCGTTGACGGTTGAATGTGGCAACAGTATCTTGTAAGAATTTCCGTTACGAAATTATCATTTATTTATAAATTATTCTTTACATATTATTGCTAGTTGTGATAATTTAAATTATACTAAAATAAAATATATTTCACTAACATATTTATTTTGGTACATATGATATTCGTTCAAAAATCAAATAGTTTTAAATTTTAAAATTAATATAAATTATTTTTTTTGTACTAAGAATAATAATGACTAAAAGTAAATAAATATTAATCATCAAATATATTAATTTAATATTTGAATAAATTTATAATTTAAAATTTTCTTAAATTAATTTAAAAAGTCAAAGAGTGTTATAAATATGAGAAGGATGAGGTATAAAAAATGATTATCGCGACCCTGGCAAGTTTTATTTTTCTCTGACACGTTGGGCTTTATGATAAAAATGGGTGTCTGAGATTTTTTGTCATCTGAACCAAGTAACGTCATCATTTTGAAAATATTATAATATTTTAATAATATTAATATTATATTATATTTTTAAATAAAATAATAATAATTAAAATAGTAGATAATATTTAATAAAATAAAAATAATTTATATTATTAAATTTTTAAAAAAAAATTATAATTTTTATAAAATATATATAAAAATAAATATTATAATTTTTATAAAACGGAGAGAGTATAATAATACCAACAGTAACGCACCTAGACTTACTAAAGGCCGAGTTCAGTTAGACACATTCACACGATGACGTAAACCAAACTATTAATTTTAACATTACTACCCCAAACTATTATTAAGTTTTTGATAATGCCTGACTATTGGGTCCTCCATAGGAGTTGAGTACTTTATTAGAACTCCTATGTTTTTTAAAAAATAAAAATAAAAATTAGAACTCCTTAGTTTTGAAGTCCGATAATAATAAAATATGTAAAGTATAAACAAACTAAATCGGGTCAAATATTAAGTTATTATTTTATAATTTATTAATTTAAAAAAAATATTTATTTAACATTCATTTAACATCGAATTGAACTTGAATCCACGGAATGGTTTAAAGATTTCGAGCCAAATTCACCTATTATCATATAAAAAATATATAATTTGATACATTTTAAAATATATTTATATTATATTCTAACTTTTAATATTTTAAATTGAATTTCTAGTTAGCAAGCAACAGAAGAATAAACAACTTATATTTTCTCCTACAAGTCAAACTAATCAGCGGGTGGATGGAAATTAAGACTAAGGTTCCGTTTGTCACATAGTAAATATTTTTAAAAAATGTTTTTTAGATTTTTTAATATTTAGTATATTAAGAAAAATTTAGTCATTAGGAAATCATTTTTCAATCACAAGAAAATTTATTTGTTATTTCAAAAAAATAACTTAGAGATTTAAATCCGTAAATCATTTTTCGAAAAATGACACGAGTATTGTCTCTTTCTGTCATTCTTTATAACAGTTTAATTTAATTACTTTTATCATCTTTTTATTTATTTTATTTTTAAAATAAATACATATTTTTATTTTCACAACATATGCGTAATTAATATTTTCATATTGAATTATAAATAAACATCATTTTCTAAATTTTAAATTTTCTTATTCTTAAAAATTTTCAAAACCACTATCTTATTAAATTTTTTTCATAGTATTAAGTTTTTATATACATACAAATAAATTCAAATTTTTATTTTAAGAATTTAATTTTATCTTATTAAAAAAACTATAATATACTTATATTAATTTAAAATAACAAAATTCTTAAATTTATTTTGAAAACCAAATAATAAAAAAATATTTTCAACATCATTTTCATCTTGAGTATCAAATTTTTCTAAAAACCATTTTCTCAAAAAATATTATTTTCTGAAACACGTTTTTCTTGCATGCCTACGTGTATTTCATTTTCCTTCCTTTACGGGAGTTCCATTTTCTTTCTCCGCATTCCATCATGGAAGATAACAAATTGCATGCTCAGTTACAAGGAGAATTCAGGCGTGTCCATGAAATCGCGATTAATTAAAACAGAAGAAGAGTTTATGATTCCCATCTTTTTGGAAAAAAAATGTACCTATTACATGACGGAACAACCACAGAAAACTGACCACAACACGTACATAAAAGGACATTTTCACGTCTGGATTGAATCCAGTTAGTGTTCATTCTGCCTTATGCTCCCTTCATTCCACAAACAAACAGAGTAACCATTTGAAAGAATCAAGTAAAACAAATTTCAAAATAAAATAAATGTTCAATCTTTTAATGAAAATAACATAAAAAAGACATGAAATAGCCTTCAAATTTAACGTAAAAATTTCAATTATCATGGAACCACCACAAAACAAAACTTTTGTTTAAGTATAAACATGGAATAGTGGTATATAACTAAAGTCAACAAATATTAAACTCTTTCTTGTGAAGTAGAGTGGAGTTGTGGGGGGGGGGGGGGGGGGGGGGGAA
>JAUMHB010023385.1:14294-25204 GCA_032359685.1 Pittosporum tobira
AAGAGAGAGAGCGGATTAAGGCCTTGTACTCTTGTAAAAAGTATAAACATATTACTAGCAAAAAACCAAAAGGAAAACCCTCGCATATGGACTGTGTCAAAGCTAAAGCCATCAATATTGATTGATATCCGTAGAACAAGCAAACTTACAGCAGTAATGAAAGAGGGATACAACAAGAGTTGCAAGAAAAACGATCACTTGATTTTCTAGCAATTAATGATGTGCCACTGCATGCTCGGGTTTGTGACTGTATTCATAATCAAGATGAACAAATGCACGCTCTATTTCGGGCAAAAGTTCAAGCTTCTCCTGCAAGGCTTCTCCAATGTCGTGAGCTTCCTGCAAGGGCATGTCAGCTGGCAGAACAATGTCGACCTCGACGAAGTAGTGAGATCCAAATGTGTAGGCCCGGACTGTGTCAATGTGTTTTATGGCTTTGTGGTGGTTCCAGCAGAGATATGTGAGCTTTTGTAAGTATTCGGGTGAAGCTGATCTTCCGACTAGGGAGTTCACGTTTTCCAAGACTGTTAGGGACCATGTGCGTATGGTGTACAAGGCTAGCTGCAGTGAGCAAACGCCAAGAGTTTTTAGGTATGGATGCATAATTTAAAATCACGATGGGAAGAAGAAAATAGTCTTCTTTAAAAAATTTATTCATAATCATTGCACACAGAAAAAGTCCCATTTGGAAAAATAGTGAATATTAGATATACATTTTTCTTCCCAGGTTTTTATCCTTAAGAATTAAGATAATGAACGTTTAATTTAGAGGTATAGGCAAGATAATGTGTAGAGTCATGGTAAACTCAAGGACATTCTGTCATTTTATACCATCAATAATCAAAATGGAGCTCTGTTTGGCTAACAAAAGAAAATGAGAAGACACTTTTTGTGGAAAGGAGGGATTAACTGCCTATGGTTCTTCTGAAAAGGAAAAAATATTCAGTTATGCCAATTTTCGAGTGAATTAATGTTACACCCGTACTTTTCCCCAACATATCCACATGTAAAAGATAAATGTGGATTTTTTATTTCACATGGAATCATTAACACACCTTTACTTTATGTATGCAGTCTCGATTAGAAAGCCAGAAAGAGATGCCTCCCTCCTTTCCACAAAAGACTCTCATCGAATTTTAAGTCAATTCACGAAATTCTAAAATTAAAAGTTGATATGATTCATTATAATTGAAAACAACAAATATTTTAACGAGTAAAACTTTTGAGATAGTTTACAACATTAACGATTGTATTAATTAAAATTTGATAAAGTCAAGTCAATTCAAAATTTAGGAGTGCAAGGATTAATTTTAGAATTTCGAAAACAATCTCTTTTTGTGGAAACGAGGGGGGGGCGGCTTGGTTGTTGTTATTGTTAACATGTTGGTGAAACAATGCATGTATAATATCAGTGTCAAATGCAAGTACACTCAAAACACAGAGACACGGAGATGAGGTAAAGGACGTGAGGAGGTGACTTACGATAATAGCTCCAACAGGATCCATCCAATAACTAAAATAATTAGCGAGTAGTACAGCAACTAGGCCAATGATGTTGGTGATAACATCAAAAAAGTGATCTTGAGCGTAAGCTTTGACAATCTCATTGGTAAATGAGCGGCAATATACACACAGCACGAGTTTCACCATCGTCACGGAGAGCATGATGCCAACAACCCATCTCTCTTGATCCCTGCTCAAGTTGAAGTCATTATCCTGGAAAATTTCGAAGTGCCAACTTTTACAGACTATACAATATTAACCTATTTCTGTTTTATAGATACACACACACACACTCACTCTCTCATATATGGCAAAACAAAAAAAGAAATTTCCTGAAAATGGAACACAGATTCTAAACCTGATCTGAAGTGTTCACTTACATCAGATATTAATGTGCGCACCGACTCGAGGATAATCTGCAGCCCCAGAGTTGCCATGACAGAGGCAAAAACAAGGATTCCCTGCATAGCATATTCAGAAGTTTAGGATTTGCTTATCCATCGGGAATTTCCATGGACGTGACATTTCTTATTTATTGCAGAAGATCAAGCAACAAACCATTTTAAGCAGAATTACAATTCAAGTGGAAAATAAATATTATGTACATAACATTCCAAATATAATTATTTTTTAGCTACAGTGCCAACATAGTTTTGCAAGCAATTAAGTACTATTTCAGACTACTTGAATCAATTTATACAAGCCCCTAGTACATTTTAAGAAGAATGAAAGAGCCCGTTTGAATGGAACAATTTACATTTTCTAGAGAATATGTTGACACGTAAACTCCAGTTTATAATGAAATTTTTGGATCAGAGGTGCTTCGATTTTGAGGAATATTAGTCTGCCACCACTGAGATCCAAAGGATGTTGGAATGTTGGATCATTCAACGAGCTCTTGGTGGTTGTTGGTCACGACCACTATCACTGACTAACTTGTATAGAGGCAAAAATGAGATACTATGCATATTACCACCTAGCCGAACAATGCCACATACTGTCATACCGGTCACATGGTAGAATGTGTGACAGACGTAGGCATCAGCTACTAACATGAAAGGACCTCTCATGTTTGCCACTTCAGCAATGACAAGCCATTCAAGCATTCTGTCCCGATAAATCGACAAATGATATATGTCACCTTAGTTTGCAAGAACCATGACAACATTGTTCAGTTTAACACTGCTAAATTTCTGGCTGAAACGGACTGAAAGATATTAATTGTAAAAGGATTGTTCCTTTGCTAGAACGGAAAATCATCTCTCTTTTTTTTTTTTTTTGGATAACAACAGAACTATATCTTTCAAACCCTGTACAGCGTCAATCATTTCTCCTACCTTGAAGATACAGGCTGAAATCAAATTCGAGTAAATATTAAGCTCTGAAATACTACAGAACATTATCTTCTCTTTTATAAGTAATACTATGACACCAACTAAGTTATAAAAAGTGTCTAGACTGAACCAAAAAAAAGAAATTTTACTGTGTGACATAGGAGTTAATCCATTATGCACATATATAAGAAGTCTTTGATGTCCCTTGCCTCAGTAAGCAAGATCAATCAAGCAACTTAAGCAAACAACTGTGAGGAAGTATGCAATATGTAGTCAGACTAATATTAGAGTCAATTTCGGCCAAACACAATTAATCATTCAACTTTTGTCATCAGTAATCATGGACAAAATATATTTGACAAGGTAAGGCTACATCCTACATGTGATGCTAACTTGCTAAGTACTTATGCGTGTTATCAATCGAACCGCATGCAAGTTAAAGATCTTTCAACCAGAGAAAATTGATAGCCTACTTTGAAAAGTAGGTGATTGCAGAAGTACTAACCAATGGCTGCATGCGTTTCTTTCCAATAGGATATTGATAGGGGTTGCGTGTCTGCATGGAGAATGCCGTAAACCAGAGTATAAATCCTGACAGAAGATCAAGAAGGGAGTCCAATGTTGAAGCAATAATGGCCAATGAACCACTCCTGACTGATGCATAAACTTTAGCAGCAAAAAGAACCATATTTGCAATATTTGATATCCTAATGGCAACTGTCTCACTTCTAGCCAGCCTTTCCCTCTCTTCCTGTATCCAAAAGAATTAGAATCTGAGTTTTCGTGCTTTTTACACTTCTACTTCTTTATAATCTGAAAGTACAATGGCTTTTCTCCAGCAGAGAAAATCGCGATGGAAGGGTGGTATAACAAACCTTTGACATTCCTGGTACAAAACCACGCTCTGCTAAGGCATCCATTTCATTGAAACCCTCCAATGTTTCTACCTGCTGTTGATAATACTCGGCCACATTATCTTCTAGGCCTGTAAACATCATAACTGAAATGTTCATGCAATCTCTATATATAATGAATATATTAAGGCTTCATAGATGCATCTCATTCTCAGCATGCATACCAAAAGTAAGATTCTTCACATGTTAAGAATATAATAGCATTATATAAAAGGCAACATGAATACACAGGAAAACTTGCAGACAGCTATAGCAGGAGGTATATGAGTAGTGCCCAATGCTTACAGAGTGCCCCAACCCAATCCAAGCTGATTTAGTTTCAGAAGCATAAATATCAATTCAAGAGACAAACAGTAATAATTTCTTAAAGTACTCAGCAACATAACAGAACAAGAAACTCAATGTCTATACCTAGTGGAATCTCTTGATTGAAAAATGAAAATGATGTATTCAAATAAAAAAAAAATGGGTATAATCTCCAGTTAACAATTAATTTTTCTTGCTCAACAATGTCTTCTGACAAGAAAACTCACAAAAAAGATCCCAGTGATTATATCCACCTTTACATATAACAAGGATTTTTTTACCTTTATGGAACAGGAAAGGAAAGGAAACTGAAGGTAGGGTGCTCATTATCTAATCATTGTTTGTTGGCTAAGGCCGTTTGCAGCTTTTAAATACATATCTAAAATGGGCTGAGGTGTTTCTAAGAATCAGCATGATCATCTTTCAAATAAAGACTATACAGAATTCACAAGTTCTTTCAGATTTTTGTACTCTTTTTAATTTTCATATACTGGAAACTACCATGTCCATTATGGAATTAGAGCAACTTGTATTGAGTTAAACTTTTGATGCTTGGTATTGTCCCTCAATTTTAACTCAAGAAGCTTTGTCTCAATACATATTTTATTTAATACCATTCAAACTTCATCATGCCAAAATAAAATCTAGAGGGAAATACATTGGAACATGTACAGTTAACAAGCATAGCTACCACGGTAGCGCTTTTCAGTAAGTCTGATCATATCCATCCTAAATAATGTATATATTCTCTGGTAGTCTGGTCAGTAGTCAAAACTTCGTTTAAGCTCTACTACCAATTGTATGCAAAGTACAGAAAAAAAAATATCCAATCACTCATCTAGACCTCCTTGACACAATCCATCCTGCTGATTCCAGATATACATACACATATATGTATGGTATAAACAAAAAACCTATATTGGATACCAACATTGCCATACAATTGATATATTTAAGGAGTGTTCCTTCAAATTTAACAGGCAAAAGCAGACTCGACAAAAATAGAACCCACCAAAAACAAAACCTTTGTAATCTACTAATTCAAGTCAAACCAAGCTTCCAAAAAACCGTTGGCAATAAGCAATACAATCACTTCTACATATAGACAGAGTCAGTGCACAAAATCTATTTAAAAACAAAACTCCAAATACATCCAGAAAGCAGAACTATCCTAGACTAACAAAAAACAAATTGGGAATAAAACAAAGTGAATTTAACTTAATATAAATCATATCCCCAACAATAATAAATTGAATTAATTTAGTCAACTTCAAATATAGAAGTGGTTGTTAATTCAGGAACCATATAAACAATCACATGATCAAAACCAGAAAACAACCTAACGAGACCAAGTGAAGTGGGTAGGTAGAGACTAAATAGATACTTCCACCGTCCATAATTAGCGATACATTTCTAAAACGACAATGAAAAATGTTATATAATGTACTCGATATACTTGGCATATATATTAATGCCAAATAAAAATTCATGCGATTTTATAATTTAAGATTAAAATTTGTGTCTACTAATAGTATTGGCAACTTCATATGCCTTTATAATCAAATATATGAGATGTAACTCTAATTTTGAGATCCAAATGACCTGAAACCCCAAGGCAGTCCTGGAGGCCACGAGGAGGCTTCTCTTTGTGCTCAGAAGATAACTGAAATCCGTCAAAGTTCAACCGCCATGAGTGGTCGCCATTACTGATCTCCCTCAAGAGAAACTCCTCCTCGGCGCCGCCGTGATCGCCGCCGCTACCCACCGTGTCCACCATCCGCAGTTATTATAAAGTAGCGATAGAGAAGAGAACAAACCCTAGAGAGAGAAAGATATGCAGCAGCAGCAGCAGCAGCAGCAGTAGCAGTAGCAGAATAGTTGTAGTAGGGGTGCTTAAAACGTGTGACTAGAAATTGAGTACCGTCCGTATGTGTAGTGTAATCATACACAGCACTCCATAATAAGTATGTGGGTACATTATCGACCCTCAGTTCAGAGAGGAGTCCCATATAGATGTCCGTCAAAATGGTTGGTCATTTAACTTTAGTACAAAAAACAAAAAAAGGCATAATAATGAAATTTATAAATTTTATAAATACAATTTATTTTTTTGGAGTAGAAAGAGATAAAATTTTGGATTGTGAGAGTGTATTATATTAATTAAAATTATTTTAAAATAAAAATTAGAGATTTTTTTTTTACATTCTATTATATATATATATATATATATATTATGTTACGCTTGAGCTTAAGCTTTCATAAATTTTAAAATCTGTATAAACTAAACAAACACTTACATAGTTATGTTATTGACTTATTGCTAACACAGTCGTTGCGAAAATCGAGGAACAAAACAAATTGTAAGCACACGAGACTCTTTTGTATAAAATCTTGAGATTATTATGTTGGTTTAATTTATTTATGGGGTATTAGATAATTTTTTTAAATTTTTTTTTGTACACTTAAACGCTATTTATGTGTTTCTAATTATTTCAATTAGTTCGAAGGATTAAAATAATGGACTTTTGCTTTTTTTTTTCTTTCAAACTATTTGATACCTTAAAATAATACAGTACTATTTAATACCAAATTTAATTTAATTTTTCGTGCTAAAATTAAAAATAAACATAGCCCAAGTAATCGACTATAGGATGCAACGGAAAACGAAGGGTATTTTGAGGATCCTGGGATATTTGTCCCTATTTCGCGCCATTCTAAACACGCGCCCTGTAATATCCACGTGTTTAACATCTGTGGCAGAAAAAATAGAGCGTGGATATTACGCGCAACGAAGTGGGTTATTATGCTTTGTTAGATGATCTGGCGGATGATGGTGATAGTTATGCAAGCAGTGGCAAAGAGCAAAAGGGCAGTGTATATACGAGGACACGTGGGGTCGTGGGCTGATCACAGACGTTGATTTGGTAGGAATATTGTGATCCACATACGAAACCAATGAGTCCAACAAACTTTTGATGGAACAAGTTATCCTGATTCGGTGGTTAGGTCCCAATTATTCGTCCCAAGTTATTGTCACGTTATTTTGTACTTGTTTGGTACAATTTATTTAAAAATAAATTATAAATTATTTAATAATTAAATTATTAAATAAGTAGTTAGTTCTGTTTGATATAGTTTCTGAATAAGTGATTATTCAATAAATTTCTGAAATTTAACTTTTTAGAAATAATTATTGGTGTTTTAGCAGTTTTTACAATCAAAAGTCAAATTATTGAATAAACTAAAACAAACAGAATATAACCTTTAAAAAACTATAATCACCACAATAAGCTGAACTAAACAAGACCCTTGTATAGAATCGTCTAACTTGAATTTTTTTGTTAAATTAATTATTTTTTGAATTTAAATTATTATTATTATTTCATACTCATATAGGCAGTAAAATTATAACACTAAAAAACTACATCAAAAGTGCTATAAGATATAATTTTCGTTTGTTTAAACATTTAAATATATAAGATCAAATATTAACTTCAAAATTGGCCAATTTGACAACAAAAAATTCAAACAAAGTCATTGTTTTGAGACGGGTGAAGTATATGATTAATATCAAATTAAAAATTTTAGTTCATGATGATATTATTTGATTAATATCTTAAATTTTCTTAAATTTTAAATTAATTTAATAAGTACAATTATGGGCTATTTTATTTTACTTCAAAATTATTTAATTCTTAAAAAGAGAATATTATTTAATATTATCAGAAATTGGGATTAGATAGTACTCCATCCGTCCATTTTATATTAACCTAATTATAAATTACACACACATTAAAAAATATTTTTTTTTCTATTATACCCTTTTTGTTATATTATTTTTATTAAATTAACTTTAACTCCCTCTCTCTTTATCTTAATCATTATAAATTCACTTATTTAATGCAATTACTTTCTCTCTCTATCTTTATTCTTTCTTTTATGGATATATATTAACAAGAAAGTTATGACACCTCCAATTTTCTCAACACTTGATACTCAGGAAAAATGGTGCGTCAGAAATATTTTAACTTTATTGCTATTGTGAGTCATTAATTATTCAATAACTCTCTATGTTATACTTACACATGATCTTATATTCGAATATTATATAAGCGAAAGCGTTTGCTTAATATTAACTATTAAGATCTTATATGATAGGATTTTGACAAAATAATAGCCAAATAAAAATATTACATATTACACACGTTCAAAGTTAGATAAATCTAAAACATTATACTACAATCTAACATATTGCCTAATACTCCATATTTTCTCCGCCTTTAGACGTTTCTCCATATGCATAAGCCGGAAGTTGAAATCACATGCAATAATGAGCGATTGAATGCTCTGCAAGTCATTACTCTAATATCGTTTAAAAATGAAATTTTCAGTCAAAATGAGTAAAACGCTAGGGTTTTAAATCATAAAACTTTAATTTGAATTAACGAGCTTAATATGAATTCCATAAGCACATGTATGATATTACCAGTTTAATATAACATCAAGTCATTAACAATTAAACAATTTAGCATATGAGTATTGAACACCAATTTAACGACACTTATATCCGACAATTGTGTCATAAAATTAGTCTCAACACAAAGTCAAGACTAATCACAAATTTTTCGTACACGTATACGTCACAACTACAGGGCTTTACCATGTAAGTCCCGTTACACCGGTCTTTAGCTATGTTCAATACTCAATCTCAAATTAATCAAATGATAATGATAAACGATTTCGCATGTCATGTTATACATGATAGATATGTATAACCACAATTTTAACAATTAAACAAGTTCAAAAATTATGCTTGAACAATAATTAATGTATAAGTGAATTGAAACTTATACAATCATGGCAAGATATCAGGTACGTATAATGAAACAATAACTTATACGTAAAATGATTGAGTTAAATGTATTTGCCTTCACAAGCTTTTCTAAAAATTCCAAGTAACATGCTAGTACCCTTCACTCTCCTTTCGTCGCTTACGTGCGTTCCTATCAAAATAATGTCATATCATTAGTACGTTACTTAAATTGGTCCTCTCTTATAAGAAATAAAATCCTAAGCATCTCGGAGTTTCCTAAATTTTGAAAATGACTTAAACGCACGCAAGAAAATGACTCAACGTATATGAAAATATAAAATGAGCAAAATTGTCTTTTGCTATATTCTTTAAAATTTTCCTCGGATTTCTCCCAGTGTGATGTTAACCCTAAAACACGACTCAAATTCTTTATCAAATAATCTCATAATTGTAAAGTAAAGCAGAAAGGACTATAATTAGAGTTTAACAAAATTACCAAATGTATGAATCGAAATTTTCACAAAATATACTCTGACTTGTTATCCTATTTTTTCAACCGCTAAAAATAATAAATAGGTTGGTGGCATGTAAGATTTTCTAAAATATGCAAAATGGTAGTGACAACATTTGAAGTTTAAATGATTCGGGTCTTTACCTTTAAAGTTGGGTATACTGTTGAGCAAAAAAAAAATAGGACTGTTGTAGTTGGCTAATAAGGATTTTGGACAATATTGCATGGGCTAATATGAACATAAACGTATACATGTATATATTTATAACTCTGTGTAGTAGCATATGCGGGTAGCTTATAAAACAAAACCATTGCTTAGAACATAAACAATAATTATACTAACTAATAACAATAGTACTAAGGTAGTAGTGTGTCATTCTGCACAAAATAAAATAGCCATATATTGGCGGTACCACCACCACCACCTCAATTGTAAGAACTCAATATTTTCAATATGTTATGAAAATTATTTATCTTTAACAGTATGGTATTGTTGACAAAATAAACTATAGGGTACTAAATGAAAATTTTAGTTTTTGACATAAAGAATGTTTAAATTGCCGCCAGAGAATATTCTCTTTCGTATTGTGCGCTGCATAACGACAAAGTATTAGTAGACCCCACAACGGAATACGTGTGGACCCTACTAATATTTGTCAGACGACTTTTGAGCCACCGTAAAATTCGAATATTCAATAATTGTTAGTCTGTCGCTTTCTATTATACTACTACTCCGACAAAGATTGCAACAGTAATATAAGTAATAGGAAATATATATATATACTTGATGTTGATGTCTACAACAGTATTGGAAACAATTATCAAATATACTAAAGTGTAGTATAACTATATATATGAGGGTATCTGTGTGATAGCATAGCTGTCAAATAAGAGATGACCTTAGGAGTCAGGGGAAGAATTATTAAATTTACTGTATAAGATACTTATGAAGTGCTTGAAGAATTATTAGTAGAAAAAAAAATTTGGAAAAAAAAATAAAATTTAGAAGATGTTATACTAGTGGGGTATGAACTTTAATCAATAAGTGACTAATTTTGAATAAGTAAAATGAGTTAACTAATAGACAGTTGGAAGTAATATTTATCTAAGTAAATTTTGATAAAGATTGAGTGGTAGAAATTGCTAAAATATATAAAATAGTTAGGTGATAGAATTCACGTGAGTTGGAATATAAGAAACGTTTGACGTACGACGCTTCCCGGAGAAGATTTAAAATTTTGGGAGAATATTTGAATTTTGCATAAGTATGAAATGAAATTTGGTTTTTCATAAAGTATTGGGATTGATGTTTTATTGCTATTTTTAACAAGCATGAAAGTAAGTTTTGGTATTTTATTCATAAAGCATGAAAAATAGTCTTGACATTTTATATTAATTTTCATAAAATATGAAAATAAATTTTGGTGTTTTATTATTATTTAAAGACACAATATTAATGCATGAAAGAAAGTCTTGTTGTTTTATTATTATTTAGAGACATAAAATTAATGCATGAAATAAAGTTTTGT
>JAUMHB010023396.1:0-25203 GCA_032359685.1 Pittosporum tobira
TGACTTTCTTTTTGTTTAAACTGAGAATAGTTTTGTATGACACTTATGACATACTCCCTCCGTCCAAAAAAAAATGAGTCTTGACTCGTCATTTTGTGAGATAAAATGATGAGTCAAGACTCATTCTTTTTTGGACAGAGGGAGTATTAATTATTGTTCGAAAAGATTTTTTGGCCGCTAAACTTCTTCAATGGTGAAAATTTTGAATTCGATGTTAAACGACGATCATGACAAAAACAGATGCTTAATTTAAAATTGTTACTTCTTTGAGAAGTTAATTCTTGTTAAAAATTACCAATAAAAAAAAAAATGCACCCTCATTTGAAATTTCTAAATCTGCCGGACGCTAATGGTGGTCATTTTGCGAGTTTCAGGGTAATCATGAATTCAGATAAAGTATTGAATCCTCATTAGAGTAGGGTAAAAAGTAAAAAACTGATACAATTTGGTAGCTTATACATATCTTGCAGTCCCTGGCCAAATTCCTTGTAACTTGCTTGACTTTTGAGTCTGTTTGGTGCGGTGTGTTTATTGCGTTCGTGAACTAAATAAGTTGCGTTTTGAATAAGCTGCGCAATCAAACAAAATCTTTAATTACGTTTGGAGTACGAAAGCTTCAACCTCATTTTACCGGATATGGATAGCTTATTAATTCAAGACTCATGATATCAACTTGACCTTTGTATCCTCCTATACCATGTCGTGGGTTCACATCTGGTAGTGCTCAGATTTTCTGATCACCGAGTCAAAGAAGAAGGAAAGCCTGGTACTTTTGAGTCTTTATTCGTTCATTTTTCAACCCAAGGTATACGTGGTCTAAGAAAAACCTTAAACTCCTTGGATTAAATTCGCACGCTTAGGATGAATATGTGCTTTTTCCGTTTCAAAATTAAAGGTACTTTTGAATTCTATCATATTAGATTTATAAATTTTTAATATTCAAATTATGATATAAAATTATAGACTAAAATATATTTTTGACCATGTATTTTTACCACTTTTAGACATTGAACTCTGACAACAACATTTTTTCAAATCGAACATCAATGTTCATAAATTTTTTGAAATTGAACCTTCCGATCAGCGCAAGTTAATTAATTGAATGGAGGAAGGGCATAATAACTATTTCACATACCAAACCTCCAGAAAATGTTTCTTTTTTGACCTTATGTTTTTTGCGATTTTAGATATTGAACTCTAACCCAAAAAAAAATCAAAATTCAAGCTCAAAATATATATAATTTTAGAAATCGAAACTATTAAACAATGATAGCTAAAAATATATTGTAAATACAAATTAATTAAAATTATAAGGTAAAATAAAATTACTAACAATAATATAATACTATTTAATAAAGTAAACAATGATAACTATAGTGTTATAAATAATAAATATACTACACTTTTTATTTTGAATATAAATTGAAACTATTAAAAAATCAATTAAATTAATTTAATAATTAATAAAAATATTATTATCATGAATTTCTAAACATTTAAGAAAATAAAATAATATTAATTAAGTAACAATGTAACTAATAATAAATTAAAATTATAATGCAATAATATTCTAAATTAAAAATAATAATATGAATAAATAATAATATTTTTGGGCTGGATTCGACCACTGTCGAAGTCGGCTTGCAGTCGATTCAAAGCTCGAATTTTTAGCCCTTAAACCGGTGTTGTTTTGATCGATTGAATGTCCTTTTGTGTTCCTGAGGTCGAAAGGAGGCTTTTTGTATTTTTTTTAGATTTTTGGGATCTTTTTTGGGCCAAATCGATGATAGCCGGATTTCTTGCCGTCAACCATGGCTATTCCACCGTCGCCGGGGAAGACAACCTGAAGGGGGCTTAGATTCGACAATTTAACGACGGAGACAGTTTTTTTGATCGTTTTATCAATCCTTTTCCCCCAAATTTGCTTTTCCCGTCAGTTTCAATGCGCGCGTGTGTGTGTGTCTCATCCGTGTGCCTGCCGGACCTTCCCATGGTCGGCCGGCTGTGATGCCGAGGAAGACGAGGAAGAAACAGTTGACTAAGGTCAACTGTTTCTATTTCTATTTTTGGGGGCGTCACACTGTAGTGGGTCAAGTTGTAAATAAAATATTTTAAATTAAGACCACGAAGATTATAATCTTGACGTTGTGTATGATATTCCTTGTTTGATAAAATGATAAAATATTCAATATAACAGTTTTATCATGTCATATTGCTTACATGGTGTCATGGTTTAAAGTTTTTGTACGTTTCTACCGAAATATTCTAAACTTTTCTTTTTTTGAATTTATTGGAAAATTCGAGAGTAGTTTTTATATTACAATGTTTTCAACGAAAAGAAGTTGTTTCCATAATTTTCGTTTGAAAAATCGAAACATTCGAAAATATGTTATTAATGAAACATTACTATTAATTAAAATAATCAAAAGAATTAATTAGTTTCAAGGTTTCAAAAAATATGAGTTAATCAAATATATATTTGGATAACAGTTTAATTTAAAATGATCATAATTGTTTAAAATGTTATTTAACTTTGCTTTTAGTTCATTTCTACATATTTTTTAGGTAGTGTATATTATTTTTGTTCTTTTTAAAAGCATAAATTTATTCCTTGTTATCGATCAAATGTCTTTGATATTATAAAAATATATTAATTAAAAATGTTTTAGATAATTAATAAATTATCATATTATTTGAATTATATTGATAATGTTTTTGGTGTTATTTTTTAGGTTTTTGAATATGGTCATAATTATCATAATATTATATACTAATCATATATAAATAAGTAAAACACATATTGAATGTACTACAACATATTTTAACTTATATGTATATGTGTTTATAATATAATAAAATTTTCTAAATTGTTCATTTATGTTTATATAATTTTCGAAGTTTTTCTAGTGTTTCCGAAACATTTCCAAATTATTTCTATTTTTTAACCATCCAAAATACATTCTCGAAACGAAATTTTGAACCATGCATGGTGTAACCATCCAATAAAAATATGTCATTTCAACCACTCAATTAAATCATATCAATGTTTTGACCGTTATTAAATTGTCTTAATGAATGAGTTTGGTTTGTATTTATACTGACTAGAAAAATTCTAATTTAGTCACATATTTTTATTTGATAATTATTTACATAATATGACATCACATTTGGCCGTAACTACGGGTCATACTTTCTGATGACCAAGTAATTTTTCAAGGCAACAAGGAAGAAGGAAAATGTGGCTCCATTGTTTCTTTTCAACCTAATGAATGATGTGGTCTAACTGTCTAAGAAAAATTTCATTAATTTCAACATGCAAGCTAGAGCTAAAATAACCCCATTTAAATTGGTCCATTTATCTCTCCTCAAATTATTTTCTTGTCAACCCATTTTAATGAGCATAAGCAAGCAAAACCAATCACAGTAAGTATGCAACTTTTATTGCTTCTTCTTGCTCTACTCCTTTCTGCTTTGCCAGTTTCACTTTCATTACCACCTTATAATCTTACTAAAGGCTCATCCCTTTCTGTGGAGAAGAACAAGGATGTCTTGATTTCAGAAAATCACGATTTCTCTGCCGGATTTTACCAAGTTGGTAAGAATGCTTATTGCTTTTCAATATGGTACACCCATAAAAATGACACCATTGTTTGGATGGCCAACAGAGACAAACCAGTTAATGGAAAACGTTCAAAGCTCACATTAACAGAATCCGGCGACCTTATTTTGAAAGATGCCGGGAAAATCTCCTTCTGGTCCACCAGCACAACTTCAACCTTTTCAACGCGTTTGCAAATTAATGACAATGGTAATCTTGTTCTTCAAAATTTGAAGGGAGAAATTCTTTGGCAAAGCTTCGATTCGCCCACTGATACCCTTCTTCCTGAACAAAATTTCACCGCAAACACCGCACTTATCTCTTCAAGAAGTCAAAACAATTTTTCATCTGGTTTCTACAAGTTTTTTTTCGATGACAACAATGTTCTACGTATAGCCTTCCGTGGACTCGAAGCCACTAGTGTTTTTTGGCCTTCGCCTTGGCTACTTCCGTTTGAAGCTGGCAGAACTACATACAACTATAGTAGAATTGCAGTTCTTGATTCTGACGGATTTTTCGGTTCGTCTGATGGATTGTGGTTTCTCGCAGCAGATTTTGGAAAAGGGCCTCAAAGAAGATTGAAAATTGATTCGGATGGTAATATTCGTTTGTACAGTTTAAACATGAAGGAGAAAGGTATCTGGCAATGGCGAGTCCAATGGCAAGCCATTTCTCAGCCCTGCATGATTCATGGCGTTTGTGGAGCCAATAGTTTTTGTAGTTCTGAGTTCGGTAGAAGATGTTCATGTTTACCTGGCTACAAGATAAAGAACCACACGGATTGGGCTTACGGATGTAAACCCGATTTCAAGATTTGTGAGCATGGCGAGAAGATGGGGTTTATACAACTTCCTCATGTTGAATTTTATGGATATGATGATTATTATGTGGAGAATTACACATTAGAAGAATGTAAAAAGTTGTGTTTGAAGCAATGCAGCTGCTTGGGTTTCCAATTTAAGTTTGACAATGATTACGGATACTATATTTGTATTACAAAAGGTCTTTTGCTCAATGGATACCGGTCCACTTCATTCAACGATTCAATGTACATAAAACTTACGAGAAGTGTTCTAAACTCCTCTCACAAGCTCTCCCAAGAATTCCACTTGAATTGCCCAAACAAAGAATTTGTGCAGCTTGAAAGAAGTTACAAGAAAAAGAGCGAAAATGAGTCCGTGAAATTTATGTTATGGTTCACCTATGCGTTTGGAGGATTTGAAATTATCTGCATATTCATTTTCTACTATCAAATGCGACAAGCATCGCCTACAGATATTCAAAGTTACCATCAGGCTGCTACTGGATTCACAAGATACAAATATAATGAGCTTAAGAAGGCCTCGCGAAATTTTAGTGAAGAGATTGGGAGAGGAGGGGGAGGGATTGTGTATAAAGCTGTATTATCTGATGGTAGAATTGCTGCGATCAAGAGACTCAATCAATTTGACCAAGGGGAGGCAGAATTTCTAGCAGAAATGAGTATTATTGGGAGGCTTAATCATATGAATCTGATAGAGATTTGGGGGTATTGTGTAGAGGGAAAGCATAGGTTTTTGGTTTATGAGTACATGGAGCATGGATCATTAGCGGAAAATTTACATTCCAATTCTCTTGTCTGGGAAAAAAGATATGAAATTGCGGTGGGGACAGCAAAAGGGCTTGCTTATTTGCACGATGAGTGCTTAGAATGGGTGTTGCATTGTGATGTAAAGCCTCAAAACATACTTTTAGATGCGAATTATGAGCCCAAGGTCGCGGATTTTGGGTTGTCAAAATTATTGAATCGCAATAGGATTGGATATTCGAGTTTTTCTAAGATAAGGGGGACGAGGGGTTATGTGGCGCCGGAATGGGTTTATAATTTGTCGATAACCTCGAAAGTTGATGTTTATAGCTATGGAGTTGTAATGTTGGAGCTGATAACTGGAAGAAGTCCGGTGGGGGTGAATGCAGGCGATGATGGTGGTGGGATGGAGCAGAGAAGGCTGGTTAGCTGGGTTAGGGAAAAAATGCATGGAGTTGATGAAAGGCCATTATATTCATGCATTGAGAAAATTGTTGACCCTAACATGCAGGGTGAAATTGACATGGGCAGGGTCAGAGTTCTGGTTCAAGTAGCCATGCAATGTGTGGAGGAAGATAGAGAGGCTAGACCAACCATGAGCCAGGTTGTGGATATGCTTCTGTGTGGAGAAAATGATGATTAGCGTATATATGTAGTAGATAATCGGGATTTGGTGGAGTTAAAATTGGTGCCTGGTACTAAAATGCTTATTTTTAGCTTCCCCTTCCCCCCTATTTTTGTTTGTAAGTCGTTGCGAGAGCAGTTCATTTTTTTTTTTTTCTGCTGGCTCATTTCCTATTGGACTAATCGGTCAGTTGGCACCTAATCATTTAGAAGAAGTGGGTAGGGACACGTGTCACTCTCATGTCATTTTATTTTTTTTTTAAATCTTTCTGCTGGGCATATTTTTTTTTTGGGAACACTTTTGGCTCAATTTTACTTGTATAAGTTTAAAATGAAGTTTGTGTAATGTTTGTTTAATTGTTGAGTTGAGTATAAATACGAATTAAATTTGAATAATTTGAATTTTTTGAGTGAATTACATTGAGTATTAATAAAAAAAAGTAATTTAATAAAGTACGAGTAATTAATCAAACTTTAAAATATACTCATATTTCACTCGTAATATTTTGAATTGAATTTTTAACCAAGCAATCTCGAATCGAGCTCAAACCGTTTGACTCTATTTACAACCTTAGTCAATTGGCATCTAATGCTCTAAAAATTAGTTTTATTTGAAGACTAAAGTCTAAATTTTGAGAATAGGGATTATTAATTCAGAAATTTAGGTTATTTTATACTCTACGAAGTTGCTAATTTTTAAAGATTTTTTAATTAAAGCCAATTTACGAATTTTGAATTTTAAAATTTGAAATTATTATGAGTCGTTTGAGTTTAGAAGAAAAAAAATATTGTATCTTGTTATTGTTAGTAATTTTTTGAGTGAGCGGTGACAATAATTCCATTATACTACAAAGACATCAATATAAATCAACCAATGTTCGAATTTCACTCGACTCTGCACCGCTAAACTCATAATAATCTCAAATAATCCCAATAATAGGAAACATAATGCCAACTAAGAAGGTTAAGAGAGAAAAAAAATTCATGCACCTCAATATTGACCATTAAGCTAAGACCTTATCATGTATTAGTTATTTTAACAAAAAAAAAAAGATTTTGTCTGACAACTAATAATAAACCAAAAGAATAAGATTAGAATTTGAGAAAACAATCTTGAAAACTAGAAATAAATTAACAAAACAAAAAATAAAATAAAATAAAACGAATTACATTTATTATCCTTGTCGATCACACAATCCTTGACTACATATATATCGGAAACTGCTGCAAAACCATTACTAATTAGACGAAGGTGGCTCAGGCTCTCCAAGTATGTAACAACAACATTTTCCATTTACACATCTTCCACCACCAGTAAAATGGCAATCACCACAAACAAATTGGCAACCCATTGGTATAGAAGCATTGACGGAGTGTTGGCATGGATTAAAATCAGTTATGCAAGGCTCGAAGCAGAATGCGTCAGTGTCTGCCCCACGGTTTGGTTGATTTGTAGCTGCAATAATTATAAAAATTAAAGTTGAATTAGAATGAGTATATAAACATGCCTTAATTAATCAAATGTAATTAGAGGGCCATGTGTCATCTACCAATGTTGGGAGCGCAAAATGAAGTCCACACCATTACAATGAGGAAGATAGCCATAATTTTTGTGTACTCCAAATTTTTTTTTTTTGAAAGTGTTGATTTGTTATTGTGGGTTTATATAGACATAGTTGAAAGAGATTTTGGCCATAATAGAATAATTTTCCATTTAAGAGCAAATTAATAATTAATTTTCACCATCCAAATGTGGATAAATATAATATTTAATGTGAATAAATACAACAATTAATTTTAGAAAGAGAATATATAATAGTTAATGTGGTCTTATTAAGTAATTTGTTGTGGTCTTTCTACCTACTTACATTTATATCCTTTTATTTGTTGAAGAGAATAATAAATTATAAGAATATTTTTATTCATTAAAATAATTGTATCTAGTTCGGATAATTATTTTTAGAACAAGGCTAGTTTTGTTAAAAATAGGACTTATTGTATTAATGATTTTATACGATCACTGTATCACTTGTGTATAAATTGTCGGCAAACGAAATAAAAAATTTAACCATAGATCAAAAATAGACAAATATGATTATTTTGGCTACTTAGCTAATTTTTGCTATATATATACATTTTTATTATAATAAATATACATATTGTAGAATTTTGAACCAAATATGTGTATGACCTAATGGCGAAGAGTTTGATTTATAATTATGAGGTTAGGAGTTTAAGCCTCCTTACCCTTTTGAAGATTTTTTTTAACCAAAAATAAATTATACACTTGAACATACATAATTAACATTGTACATTATATTATTCTTAATAATTATTATTGTATAATAATTTAAAAATTTTAAAAGTCCCCCCAAGTAAGATTTCTGGCGGCACATTACAAAGACAGCTTCCATTTACACATTTTCCATCCAAATATCCGCACTCAGAACATGTGAAACTACAAGTCTACAAAGTACCACTGTGTAAGTACTCGTTGACAGAGTCTGTGCATGGATCAGGTACCTCTACACATGTCGGGATCCAGTAGGATTCGTCAAGAGGTTTTGGTTTAAATGTAGTTGCAAGTACACAAATCATGAACCAAAATTAGAACAATTATATCTGGATATAGTTCACCCATTCCAAAATAGTAGGTACCTTAAAAAAGTAATTATTTACAAAATTAGATATTCATTTGCAATTCTTACAAAAAGAAAAAATATTTTTATAATAAAAAAAAATAGAGAGATTGTGTAAAATTTCATCTGTATTTATAATAAAATGATAAATGAGGAATATACTGATATTTTGTGGTAATAAAATGAAAACTTTTTCCTATTTTTGAAACGTATCGGAAGCAAAAAATAATAACTATCTTTAATTTTGGAATTTATATTATAATTAAAAGTAACTAAAGGAAAACAAGTATATACCAATGTTGTAAGAGCCAGAGGAAGTCGACTAGGTTACAGTGAGGAAGATGAGAATAACTTTTGTGAAATCTATTTTCCATTCTCTTTTGAATCTTGATTCTTCACTGTAGATTTATATAGAATAAGATTAATAGTAATAATTAAAACCATATCTAATTTTCAACTACCATGAGCAATTTCTACATTCAAAATCAGAAATTTAAACTACTGATTACACCTCAGTGGTGGTGGAAAAATAGAAATCCCAACTTAATTTCCACCACTTTTTATCGTATCCGCAATTTTTCTTCGGTCAGTATTCACAAGTTACATAATACTCATCTTGTACAATAGAAAAAATATTATAGTCAACTTGTGAAGTTCAAAGAATTTTAAAATTGACGGCACAACTATAATTCAAATCAAATTATTTTGATTCAAATTGTTGCTTGCTCAACAAAAAATTTCAGTCAAACTCGATCTATTACTCTTAATTTTTTTAATTTATCTTTTTGCTATTGATGTTCAACACAACTTATATAAAAAATTCAAACTACTCTGACTTGAGTCAACACCAAATTCAATTCCAATGCTAAAATCTTGACTTGTGAAAGGTTCATTTGTTGTTGGAGTAGCCTACCTCATCTGATATTTCTCCCAGAGCTCCCTTTATTGCTAACAGCAGGGGATTCAAAAACCCAGTAATCTTCCTCCTTCCCCGCTTAGTTAAGGTATCAAACTCCAGTCGGAGAAAGAGCCCCCTGGTGGTGCATATCGTGGTCCCAGAAGCAGTACAACTACATAGCGCTCCACTCTTGATAAGTCATGGAACCGAACAATACCAAGTCAATACTATAATTCTAACTATAATGGTCAGAAACTAATTTTCAGTAACTGCAACCTTTTAATCCAAAACAATTAAAAAGATTGCAAATGAGTAATTTGGACAACAATATGCGATTTATTAATCCTTCAAAATTCCAAAATTTTTAAACCACTGCACTTGTTTTCTGATTATTATTACATGGATAGTTCCGCTCACAAGTTATAACTACCAATATCCTAATGGGCAAAACCCTCGTATTCGCTGTTATATTGGTTGAGCTAATAATCCATGCCACCCATACCACCCATACCGCCCATGCCACCGCCCATTGGGACTTCCTTCTCGTCCTTTGGAAGCTCAACAACAGTGGCTTCTGTAGTTGTCATCAAGGAAGATACACTGCAAATGCAACATTATAGAAAATCACTTTTACATCGACTTTACAATACCACATAAAGAAGTCAAAAATATCAGATGGGTTTGCCTTCTTCCCTTACCTTGCTGCATCAACCAAGGCTGTTCTTATTACTTTTACTGGGTCGATAATTCCAGCTTTGACCATGTCAACATATGCACCTGCTTGTAGGAATGCAATGAATGAGCACAAATTGCAAGCACAATGAAAATCTTAGTTCGCAAAATTGTGTTACTTATTTTTACCAAAATAAGTAACACAAATGAATTTATCCACATCGCTGAATCCATACTCTTCCTCTTTAATTTAATATTAATTCCATTCCAGGTTGAGAGAAACTTTTTTTAACTTTTTAAGTCGAACTGCAAAATCTTAATTTGAATTAATTTGAGTTTAGTACAAACAATTATAACTATTGCAAACTCATTAAAAAGTACTGCCACACTTTGATCAGATAGAACTCTATTACAAAATCAGCGACTTTAAAAAATGACAGCTTCTATAGACAATTTTTCATTTAAAATTTTACCCACCAAAAAAAAATAAAATTCATCTTCATTGTTATCGTTGGAGTTGAGGTCAGGGAGGCAGAGCAGGAGGATGGATAGAAGGGTGACGAGGTATAAAAGGGATGGGAAATTAGGAATATCTGCTTTAATTGTTTTAGGAATAATCTATCCCTAATCTTGGAACAAACCAAAAGGGAGAAAATCTAAATTGGAATGGATTTTAGAATTTCATAAATTGATTTAGAAAGTCAATGTGTACCTCTAACTCTGGAACAGGAGTATTTTGTTGAAACTAAATTCTATTCACTAACAGAAAAAACAAAAAGAGAATTTCCACACCTTTAGCTGCATCATAACCAAGATCAGGGTCATCCTCTTCCAAAAGCTTACCAACAACAACAGCCCCCTCTGCTCCAGCATTAGAGGCAATGGTATGCACGGGTGTCTGAAATTACAATTCATATTCTGGTTTAGTACAAGGTGGAGGTCAACTAAAGATGGTCAACTACATGAATATTAATAAAGACTGGAAATACAGACCTTCAAGGCATCCCGAATAATTTGTACACCAATCTTCTGATCAAAGTTCGCTGTTGGGAGCTTTTCCAACTCTTTAGTTGCATAAAGAAGAGCAACACCACCACCTTCATAAAATTTAAATTCCATAAATTTGCTACTTGGTTATTCATTAATCAAATAATGCAGGAAACAGACTTGATGAAAGAAATACCCGGAACAATTCCTTCTTCTACAGCTGCCTTTGTGGAGTTAAGTGCATCCGTAAATCTATCTTTCTTCTCACTTACTTCAGCTTCACTAGCTCCTCCAACCTACAAGAAAACAAAGGATTTAATTATGATATGTACCGGCTGCATATACTGAAGTACTTTCAAGAAATTGAACACACCTTCAACACGGCAACACCACCAGAAAGCTTTGCTAATCTTTCTTGAAACTTTTCCTTGTCATAATCAGACGTGCTCAACTCGATTGATGAACGTATCTGTTATTACGAACAGTAGTTAATTAGAATCATGTTTGTTGGAGTAGTTTTTTTACTTTTATTTTGTTTTTAAAAATAAAGTTTGAAGTGTGAAAGGGTGTACACAATCACAAAAAGGAAGATACACAAACCTGTTCACACCGTTCTTCTATAGCCTTTTTATCGCCAGCGCCATCAAGAACAATTGTGTCATCCTTGGATATTGTGGCCTAAATGGAGAAACTGCATTAGTAAATCTCAAAATTACAATAGCAACCATTTAAGTGTTGTTCTTTGGTCATTTCATATTCCAAATAATAACATTCTACATACGAAAAGAGCATAGCTCTACCATACACCATTACAAATTAACATCTTAGGAAACATAGTCTAACCTTTTTGCAAGAACCAAGCATATCCGACTCTATGTTGTCCAGGTTCATACCAAGTTCTTCACTTATAACCTATAGAAATGAGATCCATTAGTTGATGTTTACATTAATTACCTCAAAAGAGAAACAAGAAAAATAATTAGCATAATAATAATGAACCCACCTGGCCTCCCGTAAGAATCGCCAGATCCTGAAGACTAGCTTTTCTGTTCTCTCCAAACCCAGGGGCTTTGATTGCACAGACCTACAAAGATTGTTATCAGATGACAAACCATGCCATAAACTGAAAATAAAATAAACTACTAAACTCCCAATATGTAGTAAATGAGAACCTTGATTCCGGCACGAAGCTTATTGAGAATGAGTGTTGCTAGTGCTTCACTCTCCACATCTTCGGCAACAATCAAAAGCGGCCTTTGTCTCTGAACAATAAAGATAAAATATTATAAATGCAAATAAATATGATATTCTCCAAAAGAAGAATTGTTATTTAACTGAAATGAATTAGGGGCAAGTAAGTTTTGACGCTAAAATGGTAAAATATCTTACCTTCAATGCCAATTCTAATACTTTCACCACAGCGTTTATACTAGAAATTTTCTTCTCATGGATTAAAATTAGAGGGTCTTCTAATTCCTGTCAAAAGACGGGAAACTTTAGTTCTGACGTGACAAGGTCAAGAAAGAAAGAAGAAGCAGTTCTCGGTCTACATTTATCTAACACAACCCATAAGATATCAGATGGGCCAACAGTTAAAGCTAAAATATGGCTTACAGATTTTTGGTTCTTCTGGTTTGTAATGAAATAGGGGGATATGTAGCCCCTGTCGAGCTTCATCCCTTCAACAACTTCCAATTCATTATCCAATGTCTTCCCATCCTGCATCATTACCCCAGGTTAGATATGTCACCTCTGTTTTTTATTTAGATTAAGTAGAAATGTAATATTATTTTTAAAAATTGGGGTAAAGCCATGTAATCCATTAAGTAACGAATGTAGAGTGTAACAGGAATGCCATAATACTTACCTGGATGGTAATAACTCCCTCCTTGCCAACTTTCTCCATTGCCTTTGCAATTAGCTCACCAATCTCTCTCTCTCCATTTGCAGATATTGTTCCGACCTTTGAAAGTACAAAATATATATATAAATGTAAAACAGCTATCTTACTAGGAAAAACACAAACCGTTTTAAAAACATAAATCAAGTACATCAAGCACAACAGTAGTAAATTAATACTATTAGATAAAGTCAACAGCAGTAAACCTGTGCGATTTCTTCTGACGTGCTTATCATTCGAGCCCTACTTTTCAAGTTTGCTACAACAGCATCTACAGCCATGGTAATACCACGTCTAAGGTCCATGGCATTCATACCAGCTGCAACCGACTTGCACCCTTCCGTAAAAATTGCACGGGTGAGGATGGTGGCACAAGTAGTACCTAAATACACCAGAACAATAATGCTTAATGTTTATGGGTAAGACTTATGCTGAAAAAGTTAAAACACATATAAGGCAATCATTTTTCTGTAGAACTTAAGTCTTTTGTTATGTAAAGCAAGGGGCTAATATCGAATCATTTTCTAGGTACTAAAAGAAAAGATGTGGGAAACATTGCTAAAACATCACATCAATTAAATAAGAAAGAGTGCAGACTAGAATAAAACTTTACCATCACCAGCAACATCATTGGTGGCATTTGCAACCTGTTTAACAAGGCTTGCCCCGATGTTCTTCACTTTGTCCTTGAATTCAATGCTCTTTGCCACTGTCACCCCATCTTTTGTAACCTTTGGTGCCCCAAATGATTGTTCAATCACCACGTTACGGCCCTGCATAAGGAAACAACCAATTGTAATTCTTAGCCATATTACTTAAATGTTCAAAAGAACTTGCATAAAATAAAACAAAATAAATAGATCCCTATCACGTTGTAAGTTCCTCACTTAATGAAACTTTAAACACAATTACTAGAGAGTAGAGGCTGTTTGGCTAATCTGCAACTGTATATAATTCTAGCTTGACAGCCCAAGTAGTACAAAGTTCACCCTGTTTACTGACAGCCCAAACAAACACAAAAAGGTTCTTCTTCATTGTTCACATAGAACCCTCATCTCAATGCCTAACTAGATTGTGCTCCACCAAACAGAATTAAAATCAATCTATAAGTAAACAAATGCATACCATCAGCAATTAATAGATAGTAGTCAATGCAATCAAAATTGACTCAAGAGCCAGCAAAGCGAACTTGCATCAAATAACTAAATACAAAATCTTAACTTTAAATAAAAGTCATACCTTTGTATAACCAAAATCAAAATAAAATCAATAAAAGGGCACCAACTAAAATCAATGTCAAAAGCACAAGAAAATGATTTGACAGAGGAGCACCTTAGGTCCCATGGTCACTCTAACTGCATCCGCAAGATCTTCAACACCCTTAAGCATCAAAGCCCGCGCTTCGACACCAAATTTAATATCTTTGGCCGCATAATTTCTACTCCAACTCAATCTGCTGCTGATCTGTTGACTGCTGTTTGTAGCAATCCTGCAAAGGTTTTTCCATCAGAAAAAAAAATGATAAATTAATTTATTTAAAAAACGAAAATGAATAAAGGGCTAAATGTGTACCGAGATTTGGAGGCTAGATTTGCTGCAAACCGATACATCGTTTCCTGTAATTGGTACAGAAACTCAAAGATTTAGTTGAAGATAGAAGGTGGCTGAGTGCGAGGCGAAGTGAGAAACTGAAGAGTGGCGTTGAGTTTTTAAGAAGTACGGAGGCATATCCAGTCCTTTTAATGAGGAAGAAGAGGGAAGCGTCTAGAAGAAAGCTCCTTCTAGGGTTTTTGGGGTTTTAAGTTTTTAAATCCGACTTGCAACAATAACCTTTTTATTTATTTATTTGTTTTGTTTTCTTCTTTCCAAATATAGTTAAAATATACTCAAAATATAAGGAATAAATGTGTATTTAAAATGTTAAGAGTTTTTCATTTTAAAATGGGAAATAAATTACAGATTTATGACTTTCATAGTTTAAATCAATTTATCTCAAGTTTTAAAATTTCTTAAATTAAATTTAAATATCAAAGTTATCATACACTCCATTTTAAAGGGTTAAGTACATCCCATAGTCTACTTTAATATTTATCAAAATTCTCTAGTTATTTTAAAATATAATAGTACTATTGATTTTAAAATATTTATTTTTAATATGTTTAAATTTAAAACTAAATAAATTTATTTGATTGTAATAAACATAGTTATGAAAATGTTAAATATTTGAAAAATATTATTAATTTAAAAATAAATTTTTTAAAGCTCAAATATATTTAGTTTAATTATAATTTAAAATTTCATAAAATTAATATGTAAAGTCAATAATCTTTTTATATTTTAAAATTATGATATAAATATAATGATATAAATATATATCCTACAATCATTAGGTAAGGTAAATATATCTGAATTCATAATCATTTAATCTGCTAAAACGTCTAAAATACAATCATGTGTAATTAATAGAATAAGACAGCGAGAAATGAACAAATACTCACATAATTACGTGATTAAAAGTATTTTAAGCGATATGTCTCTTAATATCAATTTACTTAAAGTATATATTTTAAAATACATATGTTCACACAATTATGTAAATATGTACTTAAGTCCATTTTCTTCTAATATAATTGGGTAAAGTTGTAAAAGTTATTTTTAAATTACTGGTACATACTCGTATTTCATTTGGGCCCAAAGTTTTTCTACTATTTTTTTCCTTTTTGGATTCTTTGAAATCAAGAATTAAGGTTGAGTTTGATATAAGAAAAATATTGTTTAAATTTTTTTAAGTAATTTATTAATTTAAATTTGTAATTAATTTTATGAAAATGGTCCAAGTGTGGTTTTTAATTTTTTTCACAATCTAATAATTTAGTAATTATTTTATATTAAATTATATACAAATATAATTTTTTATTTTAAAAAATCTTAACCTCTATTATTTCATAAAATTCATCTTTATATAGTTAAGTTTCCAATATAAAGATTATTAATTTTCATTGTATTTAATTAATGTAAAACACCCAATAAAAAGACTGAAGTGCAGATTGCACCCTAAAGTTTAAGCATAAATAAGGTTTGGCCCTTAAACTTCTTAAATTCAAACAATTATCCTCAACTTTTGTTTAGCAATTAAATGCACCTCGTATTCCTTTTCTGGCGAGATTTTAACCGAACTCTTCGTAACATTAATATATCTGAGGGTATAAATGAAAATTCATAAAAATAATACTTATTTGATTTAGTACTTAATCAAATATAATTAACTAATATCAAAATCTTTTTGTCTTCACTCTTTAATCCAAAAGCAGAATAAAATTAAATTCACTCATAACTTCTCCACCCTAGTCACATAATCTCGCCCTAAACATATTGAAGCAATGTTGTTGACGGCCGCACCAATACACACTCCAATTTGTTGCTTCTTCTTCATTGAAAAAGTAAACGTTTTTATCACAAAAGTAACTTTAGCTGGAGTTGAGCGGATTGTTCAAAAATTAGGAATGACAAATTGAAAAATTGAACCATAAATCACAACAAAGTTCCTTTTAGTTTTAGATCAAAAAGGCTGTGAAGGTTGATGTAGGAGCATGGCAACAACAAAGGTTTTTTTGAGTCGTGTGGAGTTTCCTTTTCTTCCTGATTTAAGCGGGAAGGTGATGTAACTAGAAAAATAGAAGACACTATGGTTTGGTAAAAGAGCATCTCGATGGCAAGAAGTTTGAGCAAGTTAATTGGCGTGATGGTGGTCTTCTATTCCCCAGACATACAACGGTAATTGTCTATAATTTTTCTTTTCATTTCTTATTATCTCATTAAACATTTATAATTGTACTAACAATGAATTTTCATTTGGATGGAGGTGTAGTTTAGAAATGAGAAATGGTCAGATTTTGGTGAAGGATTATATTTGCAAATCCATCTAAAATTAGGCAGATAATAAGGGTTAACGAGGAAGAGAGAGGACAAAATAATTTGAAAAAAAAAAACATAAGTGAAAATTATAACTTTATCCCTCCGATTTAGTCACGTGCATTGCACATGGCTAATTCTAGCAAAAAAAAATGATAAAAAACCGTGCATTTAATTGCCGAAATAAAAATTTAGGATGTTTTTTTAAATTTAAGAAGTTTTGGGTGCATACCTTGTTCACACTTAAAGTTTGGGGTGTAAAAGTAAACCTTACTATTGTTTAAAAGGGCAAAAAAGAAAAAAGAAAAATAAAATAAAATTAGACATGAGTCTTGACAGATTGGCTAAAGCGACCCTAAGCTATTATTTCGCGAGCCAAACACGACCCAAGGTTTGTGCAATGTGATACGTGAGTTCAGTCTCCTGAAATCGTCATTTGCAAACAAATCAACACTGATAACAAACAGCTCAGAAGGAAGAGAGAGAGAAAGATGACGGAGGCAGTGATAAGGAACAAAACCGGAATGGCAAGCGTCAAGGACATGCCAGTCCTTCAGGACGGCCCTCCTCCCGGTGGGTTTGCCCCTGTCCGGTACGCCCGGCGGATCCCCAGCAAGGGTCCGAGCGCTGTCGCCATATTTTGTGCCTCTTTGGGTATTTTCTCCTGGGGCATGTACCAGGTCGGGAAGGGCAACAAGATCCGAAGGTATATTCGCAATTTCCCCATTTCGTCTCTCTGAATGTATTATTTGTTTCTAGGTTTTAATTATTTAATTTATGTGCCGGGTATTTGATTATATTCCGTTTTAAATTGGATATTATAAGAAATCTTTGAAGGAGCGCAATTGAAAATCTTATAGCCTTCTAGGTGTTGTTGACTTGAGAAAATTGACTTATTCAGTAGTGTTGTATTTTTGGGGCTTCAACAAAATTTTAATTTTAGTTGTAAATTTGAAATTTATTATTCTCTCTTCCACAAGAAGAGTACACTACAAAAATTTTGCAAATTTTAGGTTTATGTTTTGTTACATGTTTACCCATTAAGAAAATGAGTGGTTAATATTTCTGTGATCGTACGGTTAATGAAATTGGGATAGTAAATCGACTCATAGGATGCCTTTTGTATTAATGTTTGTGCATTGAGGTGGAAATTGGGGAAGTTGCGGAAGGGTATGATTAAATTTGGAGATTTGAGACTCCTACAAACATGACATTAAATTTGTTAAGATCTTGATATCGGCAAGTTTGAATGAAAACTTCTGCAAGTTGAAGTACTTTGGATTTTGGAATTCCATAGAGGAATTACGGATATGAAAGCAAGAGTGTTGTTTCCTAACTGGACTACTGCCTTAGGAGTGTGGAATTGGTATAAAAAGATGTCAAAAGTTTACAAGATTATTTTTACTAATGAAAAGTGTTACTTAGAATTGGTTACCAAGTCTCATATGAGGTGTGTCATAAGGATTTTTATGGTTACCGGATTTCTTCTGAGATTCATCACTATTATGATTATAGGACCCTCAACATGTTGCTCGTGTTGAAGATGGGCTATATGTGATGGTTACGTAGGATGTTATATGTTTGTGATACTGCTAATTATGGAAACTATTGTAAAGAAAATGATGGAAAGCCAACAAATGCTATCTTTTCTTATGTATTTTTTACAAGCATGGGTTATCATGAGGGAAGGCGACTGGTTGTGCAGCTAGGATGGAAGATGGTGGACGTTATTGAAGTACGTGGTCATGGGAAGCGTCTATCCCATAAAATGATTGAGAGGGGAAGATGAGTCTTGCATTTGCATTCTGAAATAGGACTGAGATGAAGTGGTCGTCTGATTCTTTGGAGATGAAATCGAACTCAAAGCATGGTCTTGTCAAGAAGAGGTTGGGGAGGATGAGGGTGGTTTCTCTGTATTCTTTCCGGGGCAGTGTTGCCAAAGTCACAACTAGGCCAGAGGCCCATTAAGGCTCATGTTTTGGGCCTGGCCTCGCCTCACATGAGGCCCATCCTTTCAATAAGGCCCGTCCTTTCAATGAGGCCTCTCACGTCATGCGTCTTGTCGCCTAGGTGCACCTTTACCAACACTAGTTCCAATATTTTGAAATATTGAGATTTTTTTTTCAGCATGTCATCCTATGAAAATATAGAGTTTAACTTAGCATATTTTTGTCACTTCTCTGGTAATTATTTAATCATATTTAAGAAACCTTTGATATTAACATATGGCATTACCACATTAATTAAGAAAAATAGTATAGTTAAAAGTAAAAAAGAGAAAAACAAAAAACACATCAAAGGAAAGTGAAATGGATAAAAACTTCATTTAGGTATATCAGTTGGACTGGCGGGAAGGAAAACGTGACTATTATAGTATCGTTACATATATCTACATCATTCATTGGATATATATCATGTTTAACAACTGGTAGAAGTCTGAAAAGGGTTGGCAGTGGTCTGTGAGGTTACCGGAGTTGGGAGAAGGATAAGGGATGGATGTTTATGGCCAAAAGAGTTCGTAGCTTTGTTGAAGACTCTCCTTTTGATCCCCAGCCTATGACAAAGACACAAAGTCTTTCCGAGAAGCGGCTGATCTAGGTGGTTGGCCTGCCTGTACTATTGTGAATTGCGAAAATGACTTGAATGTTGAAGGAGCTGATTTTGAAATAATGGGAGACTTTTCCAGAAAAAAGACTCATTTTCGTCTGTGGGTCCCTCACGGGGAGAGTTGGACCAGTTGGTGCTGGCTGGTCTGCCTATTCCGGCAGCTTCTGAACTGCAGTTGTGGGTTAACGATCACCGGAAGGTGTCAGGAGGGGTGAAAGTCAAAGACATGAACATCGCCTTCTTTTTGTTAGAATTTCCATCAGAAAAGCTGGTTGCGGATATTTTGAATCACAAGAGATGGTCAATCAACGGTGAGTCTCTATTTTTGGATTTCTGGCATCTTGTTGGGGCTTGCTGTAGACCAGATTCTTTTCCGTCGTCGATTTGAATCTGTGCTTTATGCTTCCTGATTCGCTTAGGGGGTGAGAATACTTTAAGGGAGATTGCTTTTGTGGGTTCATCACATTAGGTGTGGACACTACGGCTAATAAACACTTTTGATGGGCGATAATTCTGATTAAATTTCAAGGAAGCTTGCCGGTGTTGGTAAAAATTGGTGTTGGAAAATGGATATAGACAATCCTAGTGTGGGCAAAGGCCAGGACCATGGTGGAGCGAAGGGAGGTGAAGGAAAAAGAGGTTGCTGGACCCTTGCCTGGAATGTTGGGCCCTCTAGATTGGAGCCTAGACCTTAGTGTTGTGGGCAAGATTCTTTTTTCTGGATTAAGTAATTTTAAGCCTAACTATCTAATAAGACATCAACTGAACACTAGGAAATCCTTGGGCTTTAAGTAGTTGCGCAAACCGTTGATAAGCCTTCCTCCGCCGTGGCTCCTCGATACTTTATTATTGCAGCTGATTGCCATACAAGATAAGGGGCAGATCAACCAGTTCATCCAGAGACACCATTATGTGACAATCAATTGATTGGGTTCTGTCTCTCTGAAAGACGATCAATGGAGGGGACTTAAAGATCATATGGAATCGTTATCGAATATCGATCACTGGTGATGAAGGTGAGGTGGAGGCTAATTTTTTTTATAGATTATAGGAAAGAAAGCTCTCGATGTGATTGAAGCAAGCCCTATTGCTGTTGAAATGCTGAAGTAATTGAATGTTGTTGATAATTTGAACGGAAAACAAAAAAGGGTAAATTTCACTTAACTACATGTGATTTGGACCGATTTTCACTTGACTATCTGTAATTTAAAACTCGACACTTAACCATCTGTAGTTTTGAAGTTAAGTGAAACTGTTAAGTTTTGCTTAACGTCATTAGATTTAAGTGAAATGTTAGCAAACCACAGGTGGTTATGTGGGAATCATTCTAAACCACAGGTGGTTATGTGGGAATTGGCCCAAACTATAGGTGGTAAATTTTTTTATCATTTCACCTAGAATCTGACGGTGTTAAGTAAATTTAACAGTTTCACTTAACTTCAGAACCACATGTGGTTAAGTGTCGAGTTTTAAATTACAAATAAAAATCGGCCCAAACTATAGGTGGTTAAGTGAATTTACCCAACAATTTTTTTATTTTTGAAACGACTGAATCCCCTCCTCCCATTAGTGCCTTCTTGGTGCATTGCTACGGATATCGAGGTCAAAGGTCATTTTTTGAGAGATTCTCATAATTGCAGATTTTGAGTTTTTCAAATTTTTACTAAATTATTGCAATAAGAAAATCAATAATATTGGAGATGTTATATACATCAGTTTAGCTCAGGATTAATAAATATGCCTAAAGCTGTGACTTTCTTTACAGTAAATAATTTGAAATTGTAGACATTGTATGCTAAATAATATGTGTAATGTAGAGCGATCAAGGAAGAAAAATACGCTGCTCGCAGAGCTATACTTCCCATTCTTCAAGCTGAAGAAGATGAAAGGTAACAAATTTCTTTCTTTAGTAGTCCTTTCTTCTGATAATTCACCTTACCATCTTCTTGTTGAATTTGTTTTCTATAGGTTTGTAAAAGAATGGAAAAAATATCTCGAGGAAGAAGCCCGGATTATGAAGGATGTTCCTGGTTGGAAAGTTGGTGAAAGTGTGTACCACTCTGGACGATGGATGCCTCCTGCAACCGGTGAGATCCGTCCTGACGTATGGTAAAATATTGGTGGTGGTTCTTATGCATTCTCGCTTGCTGCTTTCGGTGAGCTTGTGTTTCTTCTAAGGAAATAAAAGTTGTATCCAAAACGATCTTTTTGTATTCACAAAAATGTTGCAACAATATCTCTGTATTAAAAATGTGAGGCGACTTTCTTTCATGGTAATTACAGCTTCCAAACAACATTATATTGAACAAGTGCATTGGATGGACGTCTACCGGGAAAAGGATAACATCTTTTGCATCGTTGGTTGGGAATTTTTATGTTTTTTCTTGCGGATAATCATAATGTTTAAAATTTAGTTTAAACTAATTTTTCAGAATCTTAAAATATGTTATTTAATCAACAATGTTGCACATATAAGTTATGCATGAATCAATGAGATATACGAATATTCTTTGTTGCAAAATATAAAAGAATTTAGTCATGCCGTCTATTCAAAATTAAATTATTTTTGCCTTCTTCTCTGCATTGTCTCTCCCCATCTCTCTAAAATTGTAATTTTAAATTTTCTTAATTCTTAAAATTTTTCAAACCGACTATCTTATTAATTTATTTTTTTTATAAAGTATAAATATTCTTATTGTTAGATCATAGTATCAAGTTTTTAAATACATACAAATAAATTTAAATTTTCATTATAAAAACTTAGGTTTAGCTTATTAAAAAAATTAAAATATATTTATATTAATTTAAAATAACATAATTGTTAAATTTATTTTAAAAATCAAATATAAAAATACATTTCAGCCACATTTTCAGCTTGACTATGAAATATCAGAAAATAAGTTATTTTTCCATAAATTATTTTCTCAGAAAATATTTTACCAAAAAATATATTCTGAAACACATTTTCCTAATATCAAACTGAGCGAAAGATACATCCCATTTTCTTCAGACTGAGTTTCCTTCTGCTAATCCACAATCTTCTTCTTTCACATCTTCCAGTTCCTCCCTCTCATACCCCTCCTCCTCCCACACCTGCTCATCAGCCTTCAAATTCACACAATTCGCCCCACTTATGTCCAATTCTTCGCCTACTTTCCATATTGCAGTCAGAAAATCTTCTAGAATTTCCAATCCTCACATTTAGTTTAAACATTATCATGTTCCTCAACCTTCCATAAATGCTTTAGCCACTTATGTGTCAGAGCATTCCTTGGCTCCTTATGTTAAACATTTTGTTGTTTCAGTTTTTCTTTTTTTAAAATCAATTTTGTTATCTGCTATGACGGAATTTTGTTTATTCTTCATCTTCCCTAAATCAGCATCATACTTGTGCACAAGCTATTAAAGATTTTAAGTGGTTAGAGGTTATGAATTAATAAATAACTTTCTACACTTGAAGTTAACCATGCTTGGCATGTTATTACTCTTCCATAGGCCGTTAATGGGTCTATTAGATCAAGTACAATAAAGATGGTACAGTTGGGAGTTTTGAAGTAAGATTAGTTGTAAAGGATCCATATACACAGATTGCAGGCATCGATTTCCAAGAAACTTTTATAGCAGTGGCAAAAATGGCAACAGTTCAAATCCTTCTTGCAAATTATGCTTCCTGGAACTGGCAGTTATACTAGCTGAATATCAACGATGTTTTTCTTCATGGCAAGTTATATGAAGGTTAGAGGTTATGAATTAATAAATAACATTTTTTTTACATAAATCTAAAAAATAAAACAAAAAATTTTGTGCACATATTAAAATTTATTCTATTTAAAAATTTAGTAACTCATCATAATTAATAGATACAAATATTCTTCAAACTCGAACAATGAAAGAAATTTGTAAAATGTTTAATAATAGTTATAAATAGGTTTTATTAAGAATGTGTGTGTGTGTATATCAATTAATTTTGGGCAATGACTACACGATCTCTTACAAACAAGGAAAAGCTAATGCGGTCGCCGACGCCCTATGTAGGAAGCCTATGAGGACAGACGAGCCTGCACAGTTATTGGCAATATCCTCTCCTAAGATTTTGTTACTGGAAGAGATTAAGAAAAAGTAATCTCAAGATGCAGCCATACAATCCCTCCTCCATAATTCAACGGCCACATAATTTTTGACATCGAATGATATATGGGATGCTCCTGTATAAATGAAAGATCATCCTTCCCGATGATGATAACTTGAAGAAGACTATAATACCACAGCTCGCCGACAGGGGGACATTCGGGAATTCTTCGAACATATCTTAGGTTGAGCGCAAATTTTTATCGGAAGGGAATGCGTCAAATTTGTCCAAACATGTGGAACCTGTCAAAAAGTCAAAGCGAGGAATATACACCTTAACGGACTGTTACAACCCCTACTGGTACCACAGGGAATCTGGGAGGATTTGAGTATGGATTTCATCACCCATCTCCCACCGTCACAAGGGTTCACCACTATCTTCGTTGTAGTAGACAGACTATCCAAAGCAGCCCACTTTGGAGCCCTTCCAGCACACTATACAGCCTCTAAAGTAGCCCAGTTGTTTATCGAGATCGTGGGCAAATTTCATGGTGTTCCCAAATCCATTGTAAGCAATTGAGATCCTCTGCTTCTCTCTAAATTTTAGCAAAAGTTATTCCAACTGCAAGGAAGAACATTGAAGATGAGCTCGGCATACCATCCTCAACCGATGGGCAAACCGAGGTGGTAAACAGGAGTTTGAAGCAATATTTGCGATGCTTTGTTTTTGAGGAACCTCATAATTGGCACAAATTTTTAGGACTCACAGAATAACATTACAATACAACCTATCACTTAGCCATCGGCCATTCCCTCTTTGAGGCTATGTTCGGAAAACCTCCTCCCGCTATGTCCAACTGCATTTCTGGTACTACACAAATTGAAGTTGTGGATGTGACCCTCACTGATCGCAACCTCAAGTTGGGCATCCTTAGGATTACCTTAATCGTTGCTCAGTAAAAAATGAAGTTACAAGCTGACAAGCATCGAATTGATAGTCTTTGCTGAAGGAGATTTAGTATTGCTAAAGCTCCAGCCCTATCGTCAACAGACAATAGCCAAAAGGTACTTTCATAAACTTAGCAAAAGAATCCCAAATTCACCCCGTGTTCCACGTCTCTTTGTTAAAAAGATACTTGGGAGAAGACTCCCCAACTCCGATACCTCTACCTCCTCTCAGTTTCAACAATCATCCTATTATCCAACCCTTAGCAGTGGTGGGCGAGTGACCTCTAAAATTTAATGACACATGGGTACCCTAGACTTTGATTCAATGGCAGGGCCTCCCACCGGAAGAGGCTACATGGATGACCACAGCTGAATTCCAAGCCTTATATCCCAACTTCCACCTTGAGGACAAGGAAAAGGGGCTGCAACAGTAGAAAAATAGAAGCCCTCAGGTGTTGCTAGGCAATAACCCGTGTCTTTGTGAAGAAAGTTCATAAAAATATCCTTGTTAAACACATCAAATCTTATGTTTTTGTTTTTCCACCAGAAATGATAGAAGAACTGACTACTTGTCCAAACATTCTCACGGAAACTACAAGTGAAGACTTCATTAGAAGTGTTGAAAGCAATGTTGTATATTGAATCACACTGTATAATGTACAAAAAATGTCTATTTATATAGGCTAGTAATACATGCAATATATCCACATAACCAATGTGGGACAAGACTACCTATATAATCTAACAGCCCCCCTCAAACTCAAGGTGGAGTATAAGAAACCA
>JAUMHB010023407.1:0-25202 GCA_032359685.1 Pittosporum tobira
ATTATCTTTTTACCCCTTAACTTAGTTTGTTTTATATACATTAAAGATTTATGAACAAAAGGTAATAATAGTAATCGGTATAATTGTTGCTGTTTGTAAACATTTAGAATCTTGTTCGGTGACTTATGATTAATGAAACTATAATATAATTATTGTTTTGTTTAAATTATAAATGTTGTGATATAAATTAAATAAAATGATCAAAATATTAGTATTTTGTTGAGTTGATATTTTTTTTGTTATTATTAAAATATTTTATTACTAAATTGATATGTTAATTTAAAGAGAGTGTGCTTTTTTATTGAGTTGACATGAATATTTTTTTTTATTATTATTGCAACTATATTAACTTCACATAGTAATTATTTAAATCGAATAACCTTTATTTAATATTTTTTAATAGTTATGTTAAATACATGATAGTCTTATTGAGCTCAAATAAATTGATTAGTCTAATTTTTGAACAAATTTTTTTAATCTTGAAGGTAATTTTATATTAGTATGTTTGTTATTATTAAATGTTAATATGTGTATCAAGATAAATAAGAGAAATATAACCGTTTTTAAAAGTGTAAAGATATTTTTAATAATTAATCATGTGTGAAAAGCCTCAAAAGTCTAAAAACTATTTAACACCAGTAAGTTTTTGGTGCGATGTGTTTTGGCTTAAACAACTGTTGAAAAGCTAATTTTTGCCGACAGTTTTTGATTTGTCGAACATGTTTTGATTATACGTTTTAGGCTCAAAAGTTTAAAAGTCCAAAAAAACTAATAAACCAAATATGCACCAAGGAGATTATAAACGTTACATTTGTTCTCGTTTCTTTTTTCTTAGTTTAAAGTTTTGGAAGAAAAAAGTGGACTACTTTTCTTTCTAATTCTATTAGTATTTTTTGCCCCTATAAACTTCCAAACAATAAATTTGGACAGAAAGTTATCACTTTCTTACTTTCTTTTTTCCATCCCTTCTGAAACTCACAAACAAAATCAAGCTGTAAATCTTGTTTGTCATAGTTATTGCTATAATTTATAGCTTATTTTTGAAAAAATAAATTATTTTAAAATGTTTAACACAATTTATTGGTATTCAAATATAAATAATGTACAACACTTTAATGCACAAAAAATAATTTAATAATGAGGTATTTCTACTTTAAATTTATTATGAGTTATTAGTTTATTTGATAATATTTATTTTTTTCATATTATCTTCACTAACCATGGCAAATGATCAAATTTACCCTTAAATTATTTTAAATATTTTTTAATAAATAAATTATTTTAAAAACTCTATGTCAAATATATAAATTAATTTATTAAATAAATCAGTTTAAATTAAATTACTAAATAAATTATAAGATATTTTTAAAACAGGCTGCGACAAAGAGGTTAGAGTTACTCATCTCATTCTCCATACAAATTTTACCCCGAGTTTGATGTAGACATTTGCTCTTTTTCTTGCTTACAGTTAAAACCAAAAAATTCAGTACAATGAAAATTAATACTCTACGTTATATCCGTTTTAAAAAGAAATTATAATTTTTTGACAGTTTTTAATTCAAATTTTAAAATGTTCTAAAAACATATATATAAATTTATACTTAATATTTTCTTAGGGTTCGTTTGGTACAATTTATTTGAAAACAGATTATAAATTATTTTAATAATCAGATTATTGAATAAATGGTTAGTTTTGTTTGGTGTAATTTTTTTTAAAACAGATTATTGAATAAGTTTTTGAAATTTAACTTTTTATAAATAATTATTATGTGTTTTAGCAACTTATACAATCTAAAAGTAACTTATTGAATAAGTTGAAACAAACAGAAGTCTGAAGTTATAATCACTTATAATAAGTTGTACCAAACAACACATTAGTATTACTGAAACTACAACATATACATATATTTAAAATATAAAATACATAAAAAAAAATACAATATATAAATGTACATTTAGAATATATTAAAATTCATGCTAAAAATAATTAAAAAACTCGTGACTTATTTTTATGACAGAAGAAGTAATTAAAAATCAAAAGCCCAAAATAGTAAGATATAATATAGTGAAAAAATTAATATTTGAATCCGTTCCAATACATATTTTACCCATTTTTATGCAATACATTAAAAAAATATTTTTTAGTAATAGAACAATATTAAGGATTTCAAATTTAAAATCTAAAATGACGTGTCATCAATTCATTAATTAAAATTAATTAACCATATCACGTCTAATTGATTTTTTAATGTTCCATGATTTGAATATAATTTCAAATTTCAGATTCAGGACCTCTAGGATTACTCCTATTGATAGTAATCATAGGATAATTCAAATCAAATTATATCATTTATCTTGTAATATTGAATTGTATTATTACTTTCAAAAATAAAAATAGTCTTAAATTTTTTACCGTTTGATATTCTGATACACATATGTGAAAATAATTTTAACAATTAAATTTTTTTATAGAATTAAAATCTATATCATAAATAAATTATTAATAAATTTAGATGATTATAAACAAAAATATTAAAATAAAATTATTGATATTTTGCTTAAAATTGTAAAAAATATATCAGAGAGGATCTAAATCCAAAACCAAGTTTTTTTCCTTCTTGGGTTTACATTTTTTAAGGATTTCACTTCATTTTTTTACCGCCATTTACCTTTACACCTGCAAACATAAATTAGGGTTTGGTTACAGTGCGTATTTAAGTCTGCCTTCGCTGAACCAAAAGCAGCCGCACATTTGGGAAGCGAGAGAGCTTGAAAGTATCTATTAATGGCGCCGACGAAAACGAAATCCAGCAAAAACCCTGATCTGGTTCGTGGTATTGGAAAGTATTCGAGGTCCGCGATGTACCACAAGCGGGGCTTATGGGCGATCAAGGCCAAAAACGGCGGCGTATTCCCCAGACACGACAAGAAGCCAGCGGCCGCCGAGCCAGTCGGGAAGCCACCCAAGTACTACCCCGCTGACGACGTTAAGAAGCCACTTGTCAACAAGCGCAAGCCCAAGCCCACCAAGCTCAGGTTGGATCGAATCCCAAGACTCTTTCTTTCGCATTTCGTATTGTATTTCTTGAAAATCGTGAAAATGATTGTGTTCATGTGTTGTGTGTTTGTATTTTAGGGCAAGTATTACTCCCGGGACTGTTTTGATTATTTTGGCTGGGAGGTTCAAAGGCAAGAGAGTTGTGTTCCTCAAGCAGCTTTCATCTGGCTTGCTTCTTGTTACTGGTGAGATTTTTTGCTGATTTTTTTTTATTCTAAATGGAAATGATTTTGAAATTAACCTATATTTTACCATTTTTGCCCATTTATATTAATTGGTTTTTAGGGAAAATGGATGTATTACTGTGCCTGAAATTGGGGTTATTTACTGTTATGTTCATTTTGGTAATTTTACAATTATAAAATTTGCAATTTTCATGATAGGTTGAAGTTCATATATATATATATACACGCACATTTATGTTTTTTTGGCTCTAGTGAAGAAGTATATAATTTTGGGCGTGTTATTTGGTTTTATTTTATTTTATTTTTGACAGTTTAATGTACGAAATCATAAAATTGAGGCTCATGAACATGAAAAAGAACATGTTTTAAATAGTGGTATTATTTCTGGTGCCAAGGAACAGTGTTAATATGTGGTGGTGAATGAAGATAAGTTTAGATAGGGCATACATAAAAGAGTAGTAATTCATAAGAATTCATTTCTGGTGATTCCAGAAACCAAAATTTAGAGTAGTCATCACTTTGTTTTCACTACAATCTAACCTTATCTAGACCCATGATGGCACACTCATGGCATAATTATGCATTATTGTCTCCATTTCCCATGCCATTGTTTTTGATGTAGATTAAATCCACCATGGATGTGCATCTGTTGTTTAAATTTTATATAGCTTCTTTATGGATAAGTGGTTTAAGCATGTGAATTTTCCCTTCATAATTTTATCTGAGATTGTAGCATATTCTTGTCATTATTATATACATTTGTTAGACACCCTTATGACTTATTGTCACTACACTTTCTATTCCTTCTCGTTCCCCACCTCTTCTTGTTAATTTCTTCTTATATCTGTTTTAATAGGTCCATTTAAAATCAATGGTGTCCCCTTGAGGCGTGTGAACCAGGCATATGTGATTGGAACTTCCACCAAGGTCGATATTTCTGGGGTTAATGTGGAAAAAATTGATGACAAGTACTTTGCAAAGGAGGTGGAGAAGAAGAAGACCAAGGGAGAAGGAGAGTTTTTTGAAGCAGAAAAAGATGTTAGTTTTATCCCTTCTCTCTCTCACACACACACGCACACATATTTAATGTCCCAAACATCTCTGTTCCCACATAAGAGAGTCCCATTTGTCAAAATATGTGTTCCAAAAAAAGGTCCTTTTTTTAATGAATATACAAAATGCAACAATGTAATGTTGTGGAAATGAGGGAGTTCTAGTTCTCTTTTGGTTTGTAATCTAGTATCATTACTTTGCACTATCATTGTAGGAAAAGAAAACACTCCCACAGCTGAAGAAGGATGATCAGCAAGTTGTTGATGCGGTATTGCTAAAATCGATTGAAGGAGTTCCAGACTTGAAGATTTACTTGGGTGCTAGATTTTCCCTCTCGGCAGGCATGAAACCTCATGAGCTTGTCTTCTAGGAGACATTATCAAGTTATTAGAATGCCATATTTTGCAGTACTACAGAAGAATATTTTCTTTTACCAGTTTGATTGTGCTCGTAGTGAAATTGTAGAACATGTCTCATTTTCGATAAAAGATTGCTTCATCAAGGTGGTGGTTAATTTGGTGGCTGACTTCTTATGGAATCATCTTTTGACAGTAGCATTACGAATGTTTCTTCTTGATCGAGTTCTTATTGCCTGAGCAAAAAAAGTTTGAGGGGATTGTTTTACATAAAAATAATATCTTAACAAAGTTTAGGTGATTTGACTATTCCAAAACATATTAAGGGTTGGTTAAGTTTACCAAAATCAGCTTGCACTTGAAGCTACAAACTTAGTAATTTTAACTTACTTTTAACATAACAAACATGATTTTTTTGTTATGTTTGAGTTTCATAATTTTCACACTTAAAACAAATTGCTAGCGAACAAGCACTTGGTGGCCAACCAAATCCACTAAAGGGAAAACATAATATTACTATTCCTTAGCAAAGTTTAACAAACTTGGTGGCATGTGAGCAAATATAACTTAGCGGCGACCACTACAAATTCATATTGGGGAATACAATCAATCATAAAGGGGAAGAATTGTTCAACCCTTGGCAACGAAAATATTATAACATTCTGGCAGTGCCAACCAAGTCTGATGATGATTAAACCAAACGGCTTGTTATGCCGAGTTAATTATGAAGTAATTAGTTCCTATATAGCTGCTACATTTTTCCCCCTATAATTCCCCTAAATAGTTGTACATTGGTGCCATCTCATAGTTTGTCTGTCAGCGGTAGTACTATAATCCTATAGAGAATATTGTCTTAAGGTGTGCCTTCTAGTACTATAAAAGGCCAACTTAGTCCATGTATTTGCATAAGAAGTATAATCAAAAACCTGGAGCACAGTTTGTCTCTTTTTCTCTCTATATTTCATCTTATTTCTCAGTCCCTATTCTTTCTTTTTCTCAGTCCTAAACTTTGTCTTCTGCTCTCTCAGTCCCACTTCTTGGTTACTAAGCAAGTCAGCCTTCAAGGCTTGACAAGTTGGTATCAGAGCATTGGTCTTGACCGAGTGTTCTTCGATCTTTTCCGATAAGAAAACCTGGTGGTAAAGTTACAGTGCTTTATTTTTTCATTGACCTGAAAAGCAGTCTCAGGTCACACAAGTTCTTTAAGATTGAGGTACAATAAGCTTCTCCTTGCTCATTTATTATTTTTACACAAAATCCTTGCATCAATTTGATTAAACTGACCAAAAACCCACATATTGAAGTAATTAATTTCAAGTTTTAAGGGTTTTTGACAGTTTCCAAACTTTCTTTCATTTTTAGCGATTTAGCTGATTCTTGAACCTTAAACCAACTCGGAATAGCTCAGTGTAGCTATTCCTACCATTGTTGAGCCTACAAAACACTAAAATCCACCATTTCTAGTAAAATCTTAGCTCTGTTCATCAAGAAAATGATGATAAGGGCCCAGTTCACTTAAATTGTTGAATTCTTGTGGTGTTTCATAGTGGAATGTACCAAAAAACACTCTGAGCATCACAGGAACAACATCCAAGCCCTAAAACCCCATTTTCTTGAAAAGCCTTAACAAAACCCTAAACCGTTAAATTTACCATTTCACCCCTCCCTTGGCTGGTACCTCATTGTTGAACTCTGGTAGCATAACTCAAGAGGAGTTCTTGAGTTATAAAGAGTTTACAAATGCCTGATTTATGTTATTGAATAATAAATTGGACAATTTTATGGAGAGGATGGTGGGATTGATGCAGAAATCTCCTAAGGAGAATGAAGAAGGGGAGAATTCTTTTGGAAATAGAGGACCCCCTAGAAGGACTGTGCATGTGGGGAATAAGAAAGATAAGGGTTTTTCTAAAAACCCTAAAGGAAAATTCCTACCCCTCTTCTGATTGATGAGGAGTATGAGGATGATCAGGGTAGTGTGATGAGAGACATTTCTGATGAAGATTCAGACCAAAAGCACTTAAAACTGGTTTTCCCTAATTATCAAGAGGGTGATGAGGCTTAGGGTTGGATCAATGTTTGCAATGAGTATTTTAAGATCATTGGAGTCAAAAGTTATAGGAAAACTATTGTTGATGCTATGCATTTAAATGGGACCCCCAAATCATGGTTTAAGTCCTATATAGTGGGGAGAAATGTCATTAATTGGGAGGAGTTTTATGAAGATTTTGTGTTGAGATTTGGAGAGGTTGGCACATAGTATTTGTTTAAGCAATTCAAGTTAATCAAACAAACTCACTATGTGAATGACTACTATGACCGAACTGAAAGGTATACGGGGATGATGCTAAAGAGGATACCCCAGCTCGCTGAAAAATTTTTTGTAGAAAGCTTTTTGGGAGGCTTGAATGAAGAAATTATAAACTATAGTTAAACTATTGGAGCTTGAAACCCTCTTGCAAACCTACAAACTTTCCAAGTCCTGTGAAACCAATATCCCAAAACCAATAAACACCAACCCCTTCAAGGCCTCAAATGCAATCCCAAACACTACCTCTTTTTCCTTACCCCACTTAAAAATTCCCCCCAAAAATCCTATACCCTTAACCATGAAACAAAAAGAGGAAATGAGAAGTCAAGGACTGTGTTATTACTGCAATGAGGCATACACCAAGGGCCATCAATGCAAAAAAACCAAGTTGTTTATGATAGTTGAAAAGGAAGAAGACCACTAACACCCCCCCCCCCCCCCCCCCCCGCAATTTGACCCAAGGTAGAGGAGGCTCAGCCTAAGGAAGAATTAGGCAAGGTAGAAGTTTCTATTAATGCAATGGACTAGGGTAGTAATCCTAAGACCCTCGTAATGGAAGGTAGAGTGATTAAAAGAAAATTTTCTATTTTAATGGATGGGGGAAGCATACATGGTTTCATAGACCACAATATAGCTCAGAGGCTAGGATGTGCGTTGAAGCACACTCATCCCTTAAGGGTGACAATAGCAAATGAAAATTGCATTTACAACACTTCTTAATGTGAAGCATTCTAATGGGAGGGGATGAGACATTTCAGAAACAACTCAAGGTCTTACCTATAGCTGTGATGTAGTATTGGCGGTTGACTGGACGGGAAGCTTAGGCCCTGTTACCTTTGACTTCCATCAATAGTCCATGGAGTTCACTTACAATAATAAAAGGGTAACCTTACATGGGAACAAGGGTAGACAATAGCCCAATCTAAAAATCCTGACAAGGGAGTCCTTTGCTAAAAATTTCAGACAATAGGAGCATGGCTTCATGGTGTCCATATATGTTGTTGAACCCCTAGGAGACCATCTTGACAGAACTGAGGTGCAAAGCTTTGGGATTGAATATAAGGTGATTTCACCAGAATTGCAGGAGTTGTTGGATGAATACATAAATGTCTTTGAAGAGCCTAATTCCCTACCCCCTAAAGGAAGCATTGAACATCATATAGAGCTCAAACCTAGTTCCCAACCCTTCTCCCTTAGACCTTATAGGCATTCTTATGACCAAAAAAATGAAATTGAAAAGTTGATTGCAGAGATGTTACAGTTTGGAATTATTAGACCTAGTAGCTCTCTTTTCGCCTCTCCTATACTGTTAATGAAGAAAAAAGATGGGACACGGAGGATGTGTATTGATTATAGGAGACTCAACTCTCTCACCATTAAAAAAAAATTCCTCATCCCTTTAATATAAGAGCTTCTGGATGAGCTGCAGGGGGCAAGGTTCAATATTAAGTTGGACCTCAGGGCTAGGAATTATCAAGTGAGGATAAACCTTAAGGATATTGAGAAGACAACCTTAAGGACTCACACGGGGCATTATGAGTATAATGCCATTGCCACCTTTCAGAGCTTTATGAACCAGGTTTTTGCACCCTATCCTATAAAGTTCACCCTTTTTTCTTAATGACATATTGATCTACTTTAAGGATTTGGAATCCCACTGGTCCAATTTAAGGCAAATTTTTCAAACTATGAGGGAAAAAACTGTATGCCAAACTAAGTAAATGTGAGTTTGCTACCACGACCAGAGCTTATCTAGGACATATCATTACAGAAAAAGGGGTGGAAGTATTCAAAAATTGAAGGTGTCTTACAGTGGCCTCTGCATAAGACTGTCAAATAACTGAGAAAGCTTTTGGGGCGCATAGGGTATTATAGGAAATTTGTGAAGAATTATGGCAATATTGCGAAGACCCTGACCACCCTTCTTTAAAAAGACAACTTATGCTGGAACTCTCAAGCAACTAAGGCATTTGAAAAACTAAAAATGGCTCTCACCCAAACCCCTGTCCTAGCCCTACTAGATTTCACAAAAGAATTCACATTGGAGACAGATGGCTCCAATACTGAGATTGGTGCAGTGTTGGTCCAAGAGGGAAGGCCCTTGGCTTATTTCAGCAAAGCCTTGGGGCCTAGAAGTCAAGCTATGTCAGCTTATGAGAAGGAACTGATGGCAATAATGGTGGCTGTGCAGAAATGGACCCCCTACTTAATGGGTTGACACTTCTTTATCAAGACTGACTATAAAGCCTTAAAGTTTTTCTTGGAGCAAAAGGTAATGAACATGGTACAGCAAAAATGGCTCAACAAACTTCTAGGATTTGACTACACTATCACCTATAGGAAGGAAAAGGAGAATGTTGTCGCGGACAACCTTTCTAGGAGGTTTGAAGATTCAGACGATGGTGGCCCAAGCAAAACTCATGAGGACATGAGCAATTCTGAAGGAGGGGGTACTATTATGCTGAGTAAATTATGAAGTAATTAGTTCTTACATAGTTGCTACGTTTTTTTTTCTTTCTGTAATTCCACTAAATAGTTGCATATTGGTACCAGCTCATAATTTGTCTGTTAGTGGTAATACTATAGTACTATAGGGAGTATTGTCTTAAGGTGCGCCTACAAGTACTATAAAAGGCTAGCCTAGTCCTCGTATTTGCATAAAAAATATAATCAAAAACCTGTAGCACAGTTTGTGTCTCTTTCTCTCTCTATATTTCATCTTGTTTCTCGGTCCCCATTCTTTCTTTTTCTCAGTCCCAAGCTCTGTCTTTTGCTTTTTCAGTCCCATTTCTTGGTTGCTGAGCAAGTCAACCTTCAAGGCTTGACAAGATAATTATTTGCAGAATATTTCACGTTACTGGCTTAAAGGTCAAATCTGCAACAATATAATTTTAGCCAGGATTTCTGTTGGAAGCACAATAGCAGACAAGATGCAAAATTCTTCTTGGGCGAGCAAATGAATGATAGTTCCACCAAAATTTTTGATATTTTCTATAAGAGTCCTCTTACACGAAGACTCATACATGAGAACGTGTGAAACATGAAAACTACTTGTACAAATGACACTTCCCATGATGTATTATTCTTGGACAAAGCATTTTGGCTTGTTAAAGTAAAATATTCTTAAATTCAAAATGAATTCACCACATAAATTATAAGAACTTTATAAAGCATTGAGATTTACAAAAAAAAAAATCAATTATTTTTTTTCAAAAGTGACATGCATCCATATCAATTTTGATTTCGGAAAGGGTCTCCAAAGTATCTTTAAAAGGTCTAACTTCCTCTTTTGATACCATAAAACATCATCGAATTTCCAATTTATTTTATTTTACGTTGAGAACATTTTTCACTCTGATAAATGTGGCTTCTTGTGCTTACATAAGATATCATTTCAAAGGTCAAGCTCAAAATGCTATTCTTGGCATTTATCATAACAAAGATTATACAGCATATTACTAGAATACCGGGGGCATCTAAATAAATCCCTAATATTTAACTTATAACTATAGAGTACAATATGTGTAGATTGAAAACATCAACTTGAATTCAAATACACTTATTTTGGGAACATAATCAATTATAACAAACAAGTCCAATTGCACCCTCGTAGATGAATAGTTGGTTATGAATTTCGATCTATTAGTATTCGTCCACAGCTAAATCTTAATTATTTTTTTCTACCTTTCACATTGCCGCATCAATATACGTATCCGGTTCACAAGAATTTTAAACAAAACTTAACATTATTCTTTATCGATCTAATTAAACTCTAATTCAGTAAAGCTTTCTAAAGTGTCATTAGCCGTTGATTAATTAATGATTGCATTAGCCAAAAACTCCTTGGTTGCAACGGAACCTGTTAATTAGGTAGATTACTTTTGCACTTGCAGCCGAGGAACCCTAGCTACAATGACCGAAGTTTATTAATATAGTGTAAAAAACTTTACAAAAATATTCTCAAATGTTATTGTTTCTGTAAAATGGAGGGAGTAATACCTAAATTTATTAGTTACTCAAAAATTAAAATTACTTCTCCCAAATGTTAATTTTTTTGAGGTTCCATTTTTGAAATTCTATAAAATGTAACGGTATCAAAAAAAAAAAAAAAAAATCCTTCTCCAAAATTAAATTTAGAGAGAGAGAGAGAGAGAGACTTGAGAATTTTAGAGAGAGGAAGTAACTTGAAAATTTTATAGTAATATCAACCAGTTCATGGTTTATGAAGCATAAACCTCGAAGAAAGATAACTTCCTTTGACATGCATTCTTCATCAGAGAGTAGGCTCAGTTACTTGGGCGATTCATTTAATATCTTCCGGGTACTCTGGATTGAATTTCCACTATTGAAATAGATATTTGATGAATATTAGTTAGTATCATCAAGGAAAAAGAATTACCGAATCTGGCAGAAGAGATAATACAAAGTCAGAAACGATTGTAAAAAAAAAATCAAATCAAATAGCAAAATCTAAAAACATATATATCACCATATGCAAAACACTAGCTTCCTTCCCTTGAAAGTATGTGAATAGATTGATTAACATCAAAATAAAATGTATTGAGGCAGTCTCAACCCATTTCTGGAACAGATTGGACAAGAATAGGTTGCATTCATGGTACCATCAAGCAACTTACGATTGGAAATTTAGTATAATTAACTAAAGAAATTGATCTATGAATACTTCAAAAAGCATGTCAGAACACAAAGAGACCCTGTCATGAGCTTCTACCCACTGAAAGATTTGGGTAAAAAGCAGAAACTAGCAAACCATGTCCGCGAATTTCAAAAGCTAGTTTTACTCAGGAAGACTCCCGTGCAACCATTGCACAATGCGAGTTACCAGTAGTGAATAGGCTTGGCATCTGGGAATGAATTAATTTCACTCTTGATCATATGCTCCCTCCATTCCACAAAAGGAGACGAGAGTTCACTTCTCTTGAGGAACTAAGCTGAAAAAAGTATTAGCTCTCTTCGCAATAGATTGAGGTGTTGATCAGTTGAATGAAAACATTCGACGTTTTAAGGAAATTTCAAAATCATACTCTTATCTGTGGAATTCCCCTCAATATGCGTCAGCGAATATGGTTTATAAAGGATTGACCATCATTGATCATTATATTCGTACTGCTTATATTTGCATCTACGATATGAGACGGTTTCATACCACCTGAGATAAACTTCCAGACTTAATTAAAGAACCTGCACGGACTCGCTTCTGATTTTCGACTATTTATTGAGCTGATTTTGCCCATTGTCGAAAGTACCTCGAAAAATTGTTAAAGAAATGACAAATAAGCAGAACCGCCCCGGCTGGGTCAGTTTTGTACTGAAAAAGGTAATCAACAATTTTGATTATAGAAGTTTGGAAAAACGAGTCCCCACCTGATTTTTCAGTGCCAATATCTGATTACTTGGACCAAATAAGCGAATTCAAACATCTGAAGGTCTTTTTCTGCTTCTTATGTGTTCCAGTTAGCGAATCCAAACATGCTCAACGCTATGATTTGATCCACGTGGAATATCACCTCTTGAGAGTTGAGAATGGCTAATTGAGCAGTCGGCATCATTCCTCATAAGATCCTAGCTAAAATTTCTAAATTTCTGTCAACAATATAAATGTATATTAAATCATACACTTCTGACAGAAATTTCAGATTTACTTAATGTAATGATTTGAATATTTGATTCATGATTATCAAAACTGCAACTTATACCAAATCTATTGGTTTCGTTCACCATTCTCCATTTGACAGGAATACTACAAACACACAGAGAACCAAATAAAAGAGGATAATGAAACAGGGAATTGAACATCAATCCCACACCATATTACTCAAGGTAACGACCTAGGGAAACAAACATCAATTCAATATGGAGCGTTACGAGTAATGCATGTAACATAGATTTAAATTCCCAAGTGTGCAGGTGACACAAAATGGAAAATCGCATATCAATTATTGTGCTAGTTCGTAATATTCTTCTATGCATTCAAATCAATTAGACAATCTAATAAATAACATAAGAAACAGATAAGCGAGAAAAAAACAAAAGATTATATAGAACTGACAACAGGTTTCACAGTAACCAATCTGAAAAACTCGTATATGGATTGTCTTTTGAAGGCCATCAGGATTGACATACCATAGCAACTGGCCTCCTCATCCTTGAGCTCAGTTATCTCGTAGAAGTCTTAACAGAAATATACCATACTATGCAGGATACTGTGATGCCCTAGCAGCCATACTGGAGACCTGAGCCTGCATCTGAGCACCCCTGACCTTGAAACCAGTGGCACGGTGAAAGAACTGTTCGCGAGACAACGACCGAATACTCCTCAAGTACTGATCGAAAGGAATAGACCCGTCCTGCACCGCCTTATCCAGGGCATACACAACGTCCTCAATAGATAAATCGGACGATGTACACTCCAGCATCTGCTTGGAAAGAGCATCGGTTGGCTCGAAGGCATCATCAATGCCACCATCCTCCCTCTTCTTCTTACCTTCATTCTCTCTCAGCCACCCTTCCAACAGATCAGTATTCATCGAAACCATCTGTAACTGCATTTCTAAACCTTCTCTTTCCTCCTGCATTTCTCTTACCCCTTTCGCTATTTGCTCTGCCCGCTGCCTAAGTGTCCCCTGCACACTAAACAATCCCTCCATTTCAGCCTCCTTACTCTTCCTCATAGCCCCTATATCACTATGCAAGCTCTCCACAAGCTTATTTATGGCATTCCTCTTAAACACTTCTGCCGCATCCTCACTCACCCTTTGTGATGGTGCTGGTGATGGCGCCGGAAATTGCATCCTTCCTCCGCTACTACTATAAGGGGAGGGCGGATAAGTTCCGGGTGGGATCGCTGGCCGAGTAGACGAAGCAACTGAACCTGAATCGAAACTAGGGCTAGGGCTAATAGGATGAGGATTAGGGCTTTGGGGGAGACGCCGCTGGGAGTAGAGAGGTGGATCCCGGCCAAAGTAATGGGACAAATTACGGGACAAATCAAGGAGATTTGAACTAGGGTAAACCCAATTTTGCAAGTAAGGTATGGCAACCATACCAGAGGGGTTCACAAAAGGGTGGGGGCGTTTGATTATCATGTCTCGGGTTGGGTTGACGAAGACGAGGGGAGGGTGACGAGGGTAGGATTCCATGAGCCAGATGACCACGGGGATGTTGTAGGTGACGTTCTGGAATACCATAGGGACCGTACCATCGGCCTGTAGGAAAAATCTTAATACTCAGCATAATAGATTGAAACTGCATATGGTTTTTGCAGTACTACTCCCCTTACACAAAATTAAGAGTCAATTCACCAAAGATGTGATCCATTATAGGATTAGAAACCAAAATGTTCCGTTTCTTAAAGTTTTTAGATAGTTTACAACATTCACAAATGTATTTGACTAAAATGAGATGAATTCACGTTAATTTATAAATTTAGGACATTAAGGATTCACTTTCAAAAGTCTGGAACCCTGTTTGTGGAATGGGAGCAAGTACTTTTCTAGGAATTCAAATCAATTTGAGAAATCTAAATTCGATATAAACAGAAAGAAGGTAAAATACCTGGAGAAGGTTGACGGTGCGGCCATCGTTGTGGGTGAAGGTGGCGGTCTTGGGTTGGAGGGAAGGGAAGGAGTCGGAGAGGGAGAGGAGGTGTTGACGGATGAGCCATTTGGTCTCTTCGGCATAGGGTAAGGCGGAGGGGCCTCGCTGTGACAGTACGCTGCTAAGAAATTGTTGGGTGTACTGCGATGACGAATTGGAATTGTTTGTTGGGGCTGATTGTGATGAGCCGACCGGTGGTGGAGGAACCATGGTTCGCCGGAGCTTGCAAATATTACAAGCAATTTACTAGAGAGGAGCTGATCTAGGTTTAGCAGCAGAATTATTTTGGATTGGAGAATTTTGTAGAGAGTAGAAGAATAGATTGCTTCGCGAGATTGATTTGACTTTGGCGTGTATATGTGCGTGTATTTACTATTCCGTGTTCTTCCTTCCCTGCAATAAAAATAAAATTACCACTTACTTTTACCTTTTTACTTCTGCCGAATTAATTTTATGAGATTTTAAAATTGAAAATAAAATATAATTTTATTAAATTTTTATTTCAACTTTTAGTAAATTACGATATATCATAATCAAAAACTAATTCATATGTTATGACTTGTGAACAAGGAATACTACCACACAGCAGTGGAACTTTTCTCATCATTTTTTTAAATTATTTATATTTATAAGTTATAATCAATCCAATAGTTATTCGTTCATATACTTATAAAAAATAATTCAAACTCATACACATATTCATATAATAATTAAACTATGCATAATAATTAAATTTACTTAATATTTTCTATTAGGATTTGGACCTGACCTATTCATTAGAAAAGGGGGTTGTTACCGTTGGGCTATTGCCCATTTGGTCTATTGACTTTTTTTTTTTTGGTTCTGTAGAATAGTGGTAATTTCTAGCCCTTTTAAAATTAAACAATTGATATATTTTATAAATAAATAAATATTGAGTCTACTAGTGTTATTAACTTTAAACTTTTGACTCAATCGAGTTTCTATCAAATTTGGTTGGCTACTAAATAAATTATTGTTTAATTACATTAGTTTATTTACACGACTCTTAAAAATACATAAAATAACTCATATATTAAATACAATGTTAGATGTTGATACATTAATCAAGATGGTTTTTACATAACTTCATTTGCCAAAAAACATACTTTCATCCTTTGTTTCATGAAAGGAAAATAAAGGATCATGTTTATTGAATTGACTAATGACTTTTGACTTTTTAATGTGGTAAGTTTTATGATAATCTCTCGTTATATCACATAGAAAATACAGTATTAGTTACTTTACAAATAAAAAATTGCATTGACGGTTAAGAAAAAATTAATATTTAAAAAATTATTTCAAAAACTTATATAATTTAAAGCTAAAATCAAATAATTTTATTTTCAAAAGTAAGTTGAACCAATACATGGAAAAATCCTATTACTATGTTAGGACATATTTTAAAATCTAACAAGTTATATAAAGTTATATAAACATATACACAAAAAACATAAAACATATTTTTTTAACACATTAATAAATATTTATATCAGTCTTGACAATATCGGACGTTTAAACTAATATAAAATTATTCTCTATTATTACTATATATATATATATAAAATTTATTATTTAATTACATTAGTCTATTCACATGACTTTTAAAAATACATAAAATAACTCACGTATTAAATACAATGTTATATGTTGATACATTAATCAATATGGTTTTTACATAACTTCATTTGCAAAAAAAAAAAAAAATACTTTCATCCTTCGTTTCATGAAAGGAAAATAAAGGACCATGTTTATTGAATTGGCCAATGACTTTTGACTTCTTTAATGTGGTAAGTTTTATGATAATCTCACGTTATATCACATAAAAAATACAATATTAGTTAATTTGTAAATAAAAATTTGTATTGATGCTTAAGAAAAAATTAATATTTCAAAAATTATTTCAAAAAGTTATATAATTTAAAGATAAAATCAAATAATTTTATTTTCAAAAGTAAGTCTAACCAATACATTGAAAAATCCTATTACTATGTTAAGACATTTTAAAATCTAACAAGTTATATAAACATATACACAAAAAGCATAAAACAAATTTTTTTTAACACATTAATAAATATTTACATTTAGCTTTGACATTTTGGACGTTTAAGTTAATATTAAAATATTCTCTATTATTTTTTCTTAATAGACATGCAAATTATAATTAACACAACCAAATTGAGACGTAAGGAATATATAATGAGTGATAGAATCATAGAAATATATAATCTAGCAAATTAATAGTAAAAGGTATATCATATAATAATAATAACAAAACACAAGGCACCAAAATAGATGATCCAAACAGTGATAAAGCTTACGCTGCTAGCATCTCAATTCTAAATAACAAAAATTTATCCAGCTGAAAACATTCCAAATCCATAAAACTACAACCAAGCACATACTCTGTGATTCAACACATCCGTCTCTTCTAGGCAGCTCCAATAACTTCACTCTCACCCTCGGCCACAGTTTCATCAGCAGCTGGCGGAGCAAGCTTCACACCAACATCCTCAGAGTAGTCACCATGAACCTGCAAATGTAAAATAACAAATTACATCCAAGACATGATTTTCACCAGATTATTTACCAAAATATTAGTTTCAAATATGAATATGTACACAGCCACTATGGGAAACATATATACCTCCATCAGTTTGCCAATGTCAAATTTGGGTGCTTTAAGGATTTTCACTTTGCGAATGAAGACATTTTGGAGAGGGAAGATGCTTTGTGTTGCCTTCTCAATATCCCTGCCAATTGACTCAGGAATAAACTTGTCAACCAAGTCCTTGAGATCACAAGAGCTAGCCTGGTTTCTCATAATTTCAACCATCCTACGGCGAATCTGTAAACACATGGATAAAGTTGCCACATAATCTGAATTATCCATGTTACTCGCATCTAATCATAAACCAAATTGAAAACAGGAATGAAAATTATAACCAAACCTGCCGGATCTGGCTCGATTGAGCATAACAGGTCCGCTTTTGCTGATTTGCCCGCTTCTTGGTGAAGCCAATGCAAAACATACGAAGGGTGTAGCTGTCAGTTGTTTTCACATCAACGTGGGCCTCAATCAAGGTCTGCCACTTGCGCACCAAAGACCTCAGCTTGTCTGTTGTGAAATCCATTCCCTGAAAAGTACCGCAATTAAGTCAGATTTTAATATTATATTAATTAGTATAAAAAAGAAAAACCTGCATGAGGATACTGTGACTCACCCAGAAATTAGTGAGCACATTTTTCCCTTGCACATCCTCTGCTCTCAAGCGGATCTTCCTGAAAGCCTGATCCTCATCTCCTTGAAGATCGGCCAAACTAACCTCAAACACTCTATGCTTCAGTCCTTCAGAAGCAATCTGTAAGACAGCAAATAAAAGTACATCACAGAAGAACTGTATGAAGGGGATATTGCATCAAACATAAAAAAAAAGATTGCAAATAATTATAAATTCCACAATTGATAGCTTCAATTGCTAAATACTAATCAGATAGAAACATTATAGTGATTATTTCTCCATTCGCTTATACCAAGATATTAAAGAGTACGTCACTTAAGTAGTCACAGGTTTCTTGATACAATACTCTCATGAGTACGTAAACATTAACTTGGCCAAATGATAACATTAACTTGGCCAAATGATAACAATGCTAAATAATTTACATCACTTCCTCTACCACTGTAATAGAAGACATTCCTTTATATACAAAAATCAGTAACAACAATTAAGATTTTACATATGAATCATTCCTCAATGTAAAATATGTCAACCAAGTCTGAATTTGTTCATATGTAAAGTGTGATTGTACCACTAAATCAGTGAATAATGTGGAATACCATAGATAGGATGGTAAGAGTTATAAAACATTCTTGGAGAACACAATGTCTCTAGATATGTTTCCAATGAATAGAATTAGGGGGAAGAGCTACTACTTTATTTTTTGAGTACGTAAGTGCTATTACTTAAGGAAACATAATAAAGTTTTAATCCTGATGGTCATAGACCTTTCTTTTAGACCTTCCAGTGAGGACTGCAACTACTGTTCTGCATAACTATGATTTTCAAAATGGCATGTTGTATTAAAAATATAACATGCCCCCAGATACATGGAGATACTGTAAGCAAACCAATTATTTCTTACTTGAACAAATAATTCACAAAAACATACATATAAATGAGTCTTCTTTTAGGGATCCTAATTAAATCAAAAGGCAAATAAACCATCTAAAGCTTTACATCTAATCCAACTAAATTATTTCAAAAATTAGTTTTTTAAAACTTCAACAGAAAAAGCTTTATTAATTCAAAATACTGATAATGCAGTATCATCTACACAATCGTCTCAGATCAATTACAAACCAGAAAAAGAAAATACCTTAGTACCCTGGGTTCGGCTGACAAGGGTCTTGCCAACATTTCTCTTAGCGAAGGAACCAGGGGCCTTGATATCATACCAGTCCTTCTTAGCAAAAGGATCAGTCCTGTATTATCAACAACATGGGGTCATCATTATATAACAACAACCAAATCAAACCAATTACAATAACTACATTCACATACACACACAGGTGTGTGTGTGTGTGTGTGTGTGTGTGTATATATATATATATATATATATATTGACAGATACTTACGCCTTCTTCTTCCCTCCCTTCTTTCCTTTGGAGATCCTCTTGTTCTTCCTGAAAAATCAGTTTCAGTTAGATTCATAAACGCTTTTTAAGAGTAGATATAACGAATCGTATACAGAAATGGAGAGAGAAGTACCCAACCGCCATTATTGCAAATGAGATTTAGGGTTTCACTTGGAGGCGCAGATGGAGACGCGGATGGCTAAATAAAAGAAACCCTATTGTCTTCAATGGTAATCACTTAAACGACTGGCTTTTGTGTTTATATACTAAGATATTTGGGCTCGTTTGGTGAATTCCATTCTAAACCTTGTGATCCACTGGGCTGGTAGTTTATTTTGAGTTGTTTCTTGGGCTATGTACTTAAAATGCCTAAGTCCCGTGTGGCGAGAAAAATGACTCGCGGAATAAATCCTATTGTTTTCTCTAGCTCTCTAGTCCAGCGCTTGGTTCACCAAACTGCTTATGGGCCCATTTGGCTACTTTATAAAAAGAAAACCCGAACACCACGATGATTAAAACTAAAATTGAAGTATTATAAAATTTATAAGATTGAAATTAACAAATTTTTTATTGAATTAAAATTTTTAAGTAATTTAAAATCTTAAAGGTTATACTGACTAAAAGCATATGAATTCATATTAGTTTTAAAAATCAAAATTAAGGTTATTTTGTGGAACCAATATGAATTCATATTAGTTTACAAAAAATATTTAATTTTGAAAAACTTATGTTACACAAAAAGGGGTTCATGTTTTTATTAAAGATAAGTTATTATTAGTATCATTAAACCACAATACCAAATTAGCAATCCAAATCAACAATTAAATAATAATAGATGGGAAATGATATGTACGCTCCAAATACATTAATTATATTTTATCCAAAATATGACATAAATTGGTCATGTACATAAAAAAATAAATGATTTATGCAGTGTAATCAATATACTATACCGATAAACAAATAATGCGTCTAATTTAGTTCAATTGCTGAGTTGAATCAGTCTCACAAATTTAAATATTCAAACTAAATTGAGCTTAAATTGAACTCATTAATGTGAATAAGAAATTATATATATATATATATATATATATATATATATATATATTACATTCAAAATTACTCATTATTCAATCATCAATATACTCCCTTCGTCTCAAAAACTGTCATGTTTTGAATTTTTTTTTGTAAAATTAATTATTTTTTAAATCAAAATTAGTGCTATAATATATGTATATAGGCAACAAAACTATAATCATAAGAAACTATATGAAGTGTACTATTATATCCAACATTTGTTCCTTTTAATATTTAATTATTAATTCTAAAAATGGTAAATATGAAAAAAAAAATTAAAACCAAACGAGTTTTTCTAGGGACGGATGAAGTATTATATAAATCTACAAATACTGAATTTATTGGTATAAGGCAAACAGTTTTTTGGTTTATTTACCCAAGTTACCTTAAATGTAAAGATTGTAAATATTTTAGATACGCGACTCGAGTTCTATGCAAACTCAATTTAGTTTTTTTTTTTTATCAATTACTAAATTTGTAGTTTAATCAGCAAATGCCGGAGAATCTCATAATATAAATAACATTAAATATAGTTTCATATCAATTTGTGCCTATTTATATTTTTAAATGAACATGAATCAAAATAATATATGATGTATCATAATTCATAAACAACGGCATTACCGAGGGGAGGGGGAACCCAAAAAAAAAAAAAAAAAGGAAAAAAAGGTGAGAAAATGTTATGAACAATGCGTTAACAAAATTACACAATGCCGAACGTTTTATTAAAAAAATTAAAAAATATATCTAACCCGATCACCACTGTACCCCCGTAGTCTTTCTCAAAATCAAAAGGCAAACCATAGATTTGGACAAAAGAAATGCTTGTGAGTTACAATCAAATGGATACCTCCATACTGTCAAACTCTGATCTAATGTTTTTATTAATTAATAAACAAAATAACACTAATTATAAGTGGTCGTATGAAATTGTGCTTTGTTTTACAGATAACAATGTGATGATAAAACCTCAAAAAGTAGTGTTTCGCTTCAATTTATAATTTTAAGAGTTTAAATGTATTATTTTCAATTTCAGATAGTCATAAAGTCAGACAATACTTCATGTGGTAATCATATTAAAATTTAATTATAACGTATTGAATATTATTGAGAATCTATTTTCAGTATTGATGAACGATACACATGCAGCATGCTGCATGTTCAATTCGCTGCTATATTAATTGCATACAAATTCAGGGATATGTTATATTTAGGTTTATGCATTAGCGTGTCTTTAATCATCTTATGTGTGAAATCAAGTGTTAGTGTTTTAAAAATCAGTATAAAGAAGAATTAACGCTTATTGATCATTCGATTGAGAATTAATTAGAACTAAAAGAAATTTTTTAGAATAGTGTCAAATATAATATGTTAATTAATTTAATTAATTAAGTTAGAATTTTGGACAGGAATAAAATGAAAATAAATTAAGATAATTTTATGAGTGCAGTCAAGAAAGTAATTGTGGGCTGTGCCCCCATAAGACAGCACTTACATTTGATGCATACAATTAGACATATATATATATATATATATATATATATATATATAATATTCATTCTCCTGCAATCGAGCCTCAAACTGCTCTTCGCCACTGTTACGCAACTATGATTAATGTGAGAATTAATTTTTTTTTTCTCTCCACCCATTACGCAAGTATAAATATTTTTAAAAATATACATCAATAAATTAATAATAAAAAATATATCGTTTAAAACACTCATATCTGTGCAATTACGTAAATATTTGCTTACTAAGCCCTCTACTTATATTATCACATTAAAATAAGAGAAATTTTGAGAGGCAAAAACATATATTGCAAAGAAATTATTTTTTCTTAATAGACATGCAAATTATAATTAACACAACCAAATTGAGACGTAAGGAATATATAATTTGAGTGATAGAATCATAGAAATATATAATCTAGCAAATTAATAGTAAAATGTATATCATATAATAATAATAACAAAACACAAGGCACCAAAATAGATGATCCAAACAGTGATAAAGCTTACGCTGCTAGCATCTCAATTCTAAATAACAAAAATTTATCCAGCTGAAAACATTCCAAATCCATAAAACTACAACCAAGCACATACTCTGTGATTCAACACATCCGTCTCTTCTAGGCAGCTCCAATAACTTCACTCTCACCCTCGGCCACAGTTTCATCAGCAGCTGGCGGAGCAAGCTTCACACCAACATCCTCAGAGTAGTCACCATGAACCTGCAAATGTAAAATAACAAATTACATCCAAGACATGATTTTCACCAGATTATTTACCAAAATATTAGTTTCAAATATGAATATGTACACAGCCACTATGGGAAACATATATACCTCCATCAGTTTGCCAATGTCAAATTTGGGTGCTTTAAGGATTTTCACTTTGCGAATGAAGACATTTTGGAGAGGGAAGATGCTTTGTGTTGCCTTCTCAATATCCCTGCCAATTGACTCAGGAATAAACTTGTCAACCAAGTCCTTGAGATCACAAGAGCTAGCCTGGTTTCTCATAATTTCAACCATCCTACGGCGAATCTGTAAACACATGGATAAAGTTGCCACATAATCTGAATTATCCATGTTACTCGCATCTAATCATAAACCAAATTGAAAACAGGAATGAAAATTATAACCAAACCTGCCGGATCTGGCTCGATTGAGCATAACAGGTCCGCTTTTGCTGATTTGCCCGCTTCTTGGTGAAGCCAATGCAAAACATACGAAGGGTGTAGCTGTCAGTTGTTTTCACATCAACGTGGGCCTCAATCAAGGTCTGCCACTTGCGCACCAAAGACCTCAGCTTGTCTGTTGTGAAATCCATTCCCTGAAAAGTACCGCAATTAAGTCAGATTTTAATATTATATTAATTAGTATAAAAAAGAAAAACCTGCATGAGGATACTGTGACTCACCCAGAAATTAGTGAGCACATTTTTCCCTTGCACATCCTCTGCTCTCAAGCGGATCTTCCTGAAAGCCTGATCCTCATCTCCTTGAAGATCGGCCAAACTAACCTCAAACACTCTATGCTTCAGTCCTTCAGAAGCAATCTGTAAGCAAATAAAGTCATGTCACAGAACCGTTAAAATGGAAGTTGCATCAACATACTGAAAAAATTTCAAATAATCATCAATTCTGCAATTGACAACTTCAATTGCTTAATCCTAATCAGATAGCAAATATTTTAATGTTTATTTCACTTTTTACTAATACCAAGAGATTAAAGAGCATGTAACGGGTTTTTGCTTCACTACTCTCACGAGTAAAGAAACAAAGAAACAGTAACTAGGCAAAATAATAAAATTAATAGATATATTTAAGAAACTACAGACAGAAACAATGTTGACCAATTCACATCACTTCTACCAATGTAATAAAGACTTTCCTTTATATATGGAAAACTAAATAACAATAATTAAAATTTTACATATTAATCATTCCTCAACGAAAAATCTATCAACCAATCCTATGTTGTTCATATGTAAAGTGTGACAGTACCATAAATCAGTGAATAACATGGATTACCATAATTAGAATGGTAAGAGTTATAACTGATAATGGCAGCCTACACAGTAATCTCAGATCAATAACAAACCAGACGAGTAATACAGTACAAACCACACACAACGAAATTACCTTAGTACCCTGGGTTCGGCTGACAAGGGTCTTGCCAACATTTCTCTTAGCGAAGGAACCAGGAGCCTTGATATCATACCAGTCCTTCTTAGCAAAAGGATCAGTCCTGTATTATCAACATCATGAGATCATCATATAACAACAACCAAATCAAACCAGTTATAACAATAAACTACATTCACACAAACACACACACAAAAACAGCCAAATCAACCCAGTTATAATAATAAACTACATTCACACACACAAACACGTGTATAGATAGAGAAATACATACGCCTTCTTCTTCCCTCCCTTCTTTCCCTTGGAGATCCTCTTGTTCTTCCTGAAAAATCAGTTTCAGTCAGATTTATTAACTCTGTTGAAGAGTAGATATAAAGAATTGCATAGAGAAATGAAGAGAGAAGTACCCGACCGCCATGATTGCAGAGAAGATTTAGTGTTTCACTCAGATGTGCAGATGGAGAGGCGGATGGCTAAATAAAAGAAAACCCTATTGCCCATATGTGAATCGAGTGAATTGCATAATAAGCCCTAATGACCCACTGGGCTGGTAGTACTTTTTGCAGTTGTCTCTTGGGCTAAGTACTAAAAATGTCTCAGGTCCGTGTGGTGAGAATAATGAACAGCAGAAAAAATAGCACCAGGTGCACTAAACCGCTTATGGGCCCAAGTGGCCACTTCGTAAAAACACAAACGAACACCACAATAATTAATAATAAAATTGAAGTATTATAAAATTTATAAGATTTGAAAATAATAAATATTTGTTGAGTATAATTTTATAGTAAGTTACAACCTTAACAATTACATTAACTAAAATTATATAAATTTATGTTAATTTTAAAAGTAAGACTGAGTTCTTTTTGTGGAACTAAAAGAGTAATCGTAATAAACGGCTTGAATTACTTTGTCTATTTTACGAAGAAAAAAAAAAGCATTTAACTTCTGAAATAATTGCCTTACACAAAAAGAGTTTCATGTTTTTATTGAATTCATATATTCTATTTCATTATATGTTATATTCTCTATTTCATTTTAATTCAATGGTCATATGTGTATTATTTAAATAATTTATTAAATATAAAATCAAATAAATAAATATAGATAACCGTTAAATTGTAGTAAAATAGATGATGTAATAGAATATTTGAATTGTTTGATATGAAGGACGGAGATAGTAATCTACAATGACATTAATAATAATAATAATAATAATAATAATAATAATAATAATAATAAT
>JAUMHB010023418.1:0-25196 GCA_032359685.1 Pittosporum tobira
CCCCAAAAAAAAAAAAAAAAAAAACTCAAAACGAAACCCAAAAGCCCACATTAAATTCCAGTTCCACACTGGGAAAAGGAAAAAAATTAGCAATGGTAAGAAAAAGGGGCCATTGTTGTTGGAGGTGGTGGTTGGAGGTTGATTTGTTGGCTGCCATAATTTTTTTGCTTGGGATATGGACTTTGAACAACTATAGCAAATTTGGGACAGAGACGAGCCTGAGAAAGTGAAGCATCTCAAGCGACTGAGAGACGAACCGAGAGAAGCTGGCTACTTTTTTTTTTCCTTTCAAAATAATAAAATATTATTTCCAAAATTTTCCTCGAACGCCGCCGTTTAATTGAGGGTATGTGCAGTCACGGAACTCGGCGGCCCCATATTCTAAAACCAAACTTGTGATTGTTGCATAAAAATATTACTAGTATTGCCATGTTAGCTTACATGCACACGTTATACACACTGAATTTGCTCCTGCTGTCTGGACTCTTTCCTGCAATATTACTGCTAAAGACATTTATTTTGTGTATTTCAGCTGGGCCAAAGGCGGCGTGTGTTGGTTGTGCGGGCTTTGCTGCGTTTTCTGTTGTAATAGAGAAGTTTTTGGATAGACATGCTTGAGGGAAGACGGCATGTATTCTTCCCAGTTTTGCAGATACGTTAAATTAAATCAGCGTGGATGAAGCCCTTTTAGTTGTAGCTGGCCTCCAACAAATTATAATTTATCATAAATTTCAAGCCTTGATATCTCTAATCTCCCTCTTCACGATGGGGCGGAGTATACGAAGCCTTTGATTTGTAGTTTTCGTTCACGGAAATTTCCATTGGATCTTTTATTCGAGCACGAACTTTTGTGGGAAATTATAATTGATTTGTTATTTTTGAGATGTGTAACGACAAATTTCTTGGCTTGCTTATGGTAAATACTTCGATCACATATATTTGGGTCTGTTTATTACAATTTATTTTTGAATAATTTAAAATTTATTTTATAATTAGAATAAGTTATAAGTTAAAAAAAATATCTATTGACTAATTTTTTTAAATAAGTTGATAATATAAGTTATATTTAATTTTAAAAAAATAAATTAATAAAAATAATTAATTTTAAGATAATTTAATTTTAAAAATAAATTATAATTAATTTCAATAAACTGAAACAAACATATTCATTGAATAATTTCAAAATAAATTATGTGTGAGGGTTCAAAATTTTTTTGTGGAGTTTTCAACTCAAATTTAAATATATTGGATAATTAGCTAAAAATTAACTTATTTTTATAAGATACGTGAAGAATCCAATATTACATCTATTAAAGATAGTTTTTATATTTATATTTATTCATAACATAGTAAATATATAATTCTATAACAATGATATGATATGATAACATAGCTAAACGTGAGAATAATATTTTTTATCACATATTATTATTGTCATTTTGTATTATCATTATTAATGCGAGATACTTCATTCATTTCATAAAAAAATCACAGATTTTAAAATTTACCTTTTATGTATATTCGTATCTATTTAAACTTCTAGAATTTCAAAAGCTAAATAAAGAAATCAAAAATAGTGTACCTGTTAAACAGTAACCGTCAGTGGCACCGATTTATCATCCACCGAAGAGGCTTATATCAAACTGTTATCAAACTGCAAGAAGATAGAGAGAGCGACAATGGAGAAGAAAGGAGAAGAGGTGGTGTGTGTAACAGGAGGTAGCGGCTATATTGGCTCGTGGTTGGTTCGCCTCCTACTCGACCGCGGCTACACCGTACGCGCCACCGTCAAAGATCTCAGTCAGTACTCTTTCTCCTCTCTCAATTTGTCCCTAAATTGGCGTCTCAACTTCATTTCTGAGTAATAATAATTGAGTATTTTACATAAATGTTTGTATAATTAAGATGATGAGAAAGAAACAAAGCATCTACAATCCCTACAAGGAGCTGAAGAATCGCGCCTCCGTCTCTTCCAAATCGATCTCCTGGATTACGATTCCATTGTCGCCGCCGTTAATGGCGCAACCGGTGTCTTTCACCTCGCTTCTCCATGCATCATAGATAAAGTTGTTTATCCCGAGGTCCTTCTCTCTGTACATATATATGTAGTTTGACTTGTATTTTTTTAACTGATGATGTAATTTTACGCCGAATTATGTAAGATTGAAGTGTTAAATCACCACCGGCAGTATGTAAATTATCATCCTCAGTTAAAATCAGCAGATGTCTATAGTTAAATGACACTTAAATCACCATCGCTCCAGCTTTGGCCAGGATCTTTCTCCTTATATGTAGATATGAAAAAAGATAGATACAATGTAATGTATCCAGCTGACTAAACAATTTTTAACAAAACGAGTCGTTTTGTGCTCATTTTTAACAAAACATTGTCCTTCTGTAAAAATGCGTAGTCTGCTGGATACATTTATTGTATCCCGTTATCTTATGTATATTTGCTCTATGTTTTAATACTTAGTTTTGCAGAAGGAGCTATTAGAACCAGCAATTAAGGGCACAAATAACGTGCTCATGGCGGCAAAGGAGCTAGGGGTTCGGCGTGTGGTGCTCACCTCATCCGTTTCGGCCATTGTTCCTAGCCGTTACTGGCCAGCTGACGTAGTAAAGAGTGAGGATTGCTGGACAGATGTGGATTACTGCAAGCAAAACGAGGTTACACACCCTCTCTTCATTATTGAAGTTCGATAATGCTACTTTTATTGACTTCATAATGTTTATAATGTTTTAAATGTACTTTTTTGGAGAATCAAAACGGTCAGGTTTAAAGGACTGTTCTTGTCAAAAAGTTAGTGGTATTTGATTCTTGGATAATTTATGATGAAATGTTATTCAAGCATAGGAATATCAATAATATTGCCTAGGACGTTAAGTGTGGGAAAGTAATGGAAGGAAAAAGTGAATAAAGAAGAAAGGCTTTCTACGAAATTTTGGTATTTTAAGCCATTTTCAGCCTTTTTCGGGAACAGACTTCAGTTCAGGTTTCTTTTTCCTTAAATCTCAAACAATAAAGTCAAAGTATCATCCAACTTTTAAATCAAAATTCTTTTTAACGTCCTCATACTTTCCTTGATTTGAACTACAAAAGTTTCTTCAATTGTGAGATCTAATAATTCATAGCTCTATTTGAGTTCTACTAATTCTATTTGTCACAATATGCTAGTTATGGTATCCTCTTTCTAAAACATTAGCTGAGAAAGCAGCCTGGGAATTTGCCAAGGAAAAAGGTCTGGATGTGGTAGTGGTGAATCCTGGAACCGTGATGGGTCCTATTCTACCCCCAACCATTAATGCAAGCATGTTAATGATTCTTCACCTTCTCCAGGGTAATGTTTTAAGCATACTTGCATAACTTTAGTTCAGCTAAATAGATATTCCATTAATTCAACTTAAGCATGTGAGTGTTTCTAATGTTATGATTGTTTCATGTTCACTAGAGATCCTAAAGATCTAACCATCTAATTGATACAATTCAAGTGATTGGGTTAGGCCTTTAAAAACCTCTTCAACTTTAACCCTGTAAATTCTCTCTTTTAGGTCCAATAAAATCTGAAGCAGACCCTAAAACTTATGTCGGTTACAATTTGCATTGAATTTGGATATGGTGAACATTTCCATTTTAGTACTTTGACTTTACCTTCTGTTCTGGTTTCTAGTTAGTGCTGGTAGAATAAATTCCAAGGGCTCTTTTACATGGGTTATGTAAATACGTTACACGGCTTGTTTGATTGTTTCCCAGTCCTTACCTTCTCTTCTTGCAATTCTCGAAAGAGACTGTATACAGTATAGACTTGTACTACAAGCACAAAATATAATACATGAATAATCTGATATGTACTATATTTCTTAGAATTCCACATTTGTGTAGTGAATCAACCATTGGCGTATTAGTTACCTACTATTGCACAATTTTTCAGTATTATTAGAATCATGTTTAATAGTTGATGTTAATAATAGTCGAGCTTTTCTTCCTCGAAGTTCACCATGAATCTTACGGATGCCTTCTGTCCTGCTTGCAGGTTGTACAAAAATCTATGAGGACTTCTTTATGGGATCTGTTCATGTGAAAGATGTTGCCCTAGCACACATATTGGTTTATGAAAACAAATCTGCGACTGGAAGGTACTTGTGTGTTGAAGCCATCTCTCATTACGGTGACTTTGCGGCCAAGGTTGCAGAATTGTACCCTGAATATCAGTTGCCCAGGTAGTTTATATGACTATTATTGCACTATCATGTGTTTTATGACTAGAGAACTGATAGGAGAACCATGTAGTAGAACCTCGAGTTTATGAATCTGCCTCGTGGTTTCTTACGCATTAACTTTTTTTCTTTTATATTTCCCTCGGACAATATTCATTATTAATCTGCAACTGATGATTCTTTTTTAGTGGATACATTTTTGTGGCTACATGACTTTATATACGAGAATTTATATGAACGTTGATTTCTTATAGGTTACCGAGGGATACCCAGCCTGGGTTGCTGAGGTCCAAGGATGCATCTAAGAAGCTGATGGATTTGGGTCTTTCCTTCATTCCCATGGACCAAATTATCAGGGACTCTGTTGAGAGTTTGAAGAGCAAAGGATTTATTTCATGAATGGACATATAGAGACAAGGAGCTAGTATGTCGGCTGCGAACTTGTGATGTTGTAATATGGACAATTGCAGTAAATGAAGTTACAAAAAAATAAGAGTCAAAATATACTGCTTACTTGTTTACCCTAGTTAATTTGCAGAGGTTTTTTTATTTTGGCAGTAAAACATCTTGTGCTCAAAATCCATGTATTATCATAAAATGGAACAGAAACATTTCTATTAGGCAATGTAAATTAGGTGAAACGAGGATGGTTTTTATTGTTGATAATTTTTTTATGAAGCAGGTTTTTGTAGCTTAAGTTCTCTGTGGACTAAAAATTGATTTGTATTTTACCAAAAATTTTCTTACATGTAAAAAAACCAGTATTCCATTTGTCTTCACAAGAATAGTTTTATTTGTTAATTTTTAAAAATAATATTTAATTATTTATTAATGAGGATAAGGCAAAATGACAATATCATAAAACATCTTTAATTACATTAAAATGACATAACTATAATATATATTATGCATTCATTAATTCAGAATAAATATGAAAATGAAATTTATTTTTAACATTTACAAATTTTTAAATTTAATTAAACAATTATTTAGATTTATATTGATTTAAAATTTTAGAATTTCAAAAACTAAATTAAAAAATAAAAATATATTTATGATATTTGAATGTAGAGACACATTATTTCCTTTCCATATTTTTAATAAGTTTTCAATTTGTTTTCTGTCCACATTTTACGTGATAGTGTTGACTATTAACTGTTACTATTAAGAGAGTAAAGTGTCACTGGCTCTGATAAACGACTGAAGAGGTTGGGGACGGACATTTTTGAAGAGAACTGACAAACAACAAGAAGATAGAAAGATCGATAATGGAGAAGAAAGCAGTAGGAGAGGTCGTATGCGTAACAGGAGCGAGCGGCTACATTGGTTCGTGGCTGGTTCGTCTCCTGCTGGACCGCGGCTACACCGTTAACGCCACCGTCAAAGATCTCAGTCAGTACACTCTCTCTGTTCTACTATCGTAATTCGTCGTAAATTAGTGTCTCGATTTCATTTCTGAGTAAAAATTGACTGTTTTTGTATAAATGTTTGTATAATTAAGATGATGAGAAAGAGACAAAGCATCTACAATCCCTAGAAGAATCCGAAGAATCGCGCCTCCGTCTCTTCCAAATCAATCTCCTCGATTACGATTCCATTGTTGCCGCCGTTAATGGCGCAACTGGTGTCTTTCATCTGGCTTGTCCTTGCATTGTTGATGAAGTTGTTGATCCGGAGGTCATTTTCTCTGTACATATACATGTAGTTTGACTTGTATTTTTTAATTGATGATGGTAATTTTCATCAAATTGTGTAAATTAAAGTGTTAAATCATCACCAGCAGTATGTAAATTATCATCCTCAGTTAAAATCAGGAGATGTCTATAGTTAAATCACCATCAGCACTGCTGGCTAAATTTGGCCAGGATCTTTCTCCTTATATATATAGAAAAAGGTAGATACAGTGTAATGTATCCAGCATAACAGAAAGAGTTGTTTTGTTACTCATTTTTAACAAACATTATCCTTCTGTTAAAAATGCGTAGTCTGCTGGATACATTTATTGTATCCCATGACTTCATGTATTATTGCTCTATGTTTTTATACTTAGTTTTGCAGAAAGAGCAACTAGCACCAGCAATTAAGGGAACAAACAATGTGCTCACAGCGGCAAAGGATCTAGGGGTTCGGCGTGTGGTGCTCACCTCATCTTGTACGGCTATTGTTCCTAGCCGTTATTGGCCAGCTGACGTAGTAAAGAATGAGGATTGCTGGACAGATGTGGATTACTGCAAGCAAAACAAGGTTATACAGCCTCTCTTCATTATCGAAGTTCGATAATACTGCTTATTTTGTTGTCTATTTGACTAATAATGAATGTAAATGACAGTAAACACCATCCAGTTAAGTGGGGATTAACTTCATAATATTTATAATGTTTAAATATACTTTTTGGGAGAACCAAAATGGCCAGGTTTTATAGACTGTTCTTGTCAAAAAGTTAGTGATATTTGATTCTTGAATAGTTTATGACGAAATATTATTCAAGAATAGGATTATCAGTAATATTGCGTGGGAAGCTAAGTGTAGGAAAGTAATGAAAGGAAAAAGTGAATAAAGAAGAAAAGCTTTCTAGGAAATTTTGGTATTATTGCCATTTTCAACCTTTTTCAGGAACAGAATTCAGTTCGGGTTCCTTTTTCCTTAAATCCCAAACAATAAAGTCAAAGTATTATCCAATTTTTGAATCGAAATTCTTTGTTGATGTTTAATGTCCTCATCCCTTCCTTGATTTCAACTACAAAAGTTTCTTCAATTGTGAGTTCTAATAATTCGTAGCTCTATTTGAGTTCTACTAATTCGTAGGTCTATTTGTCACAATATGGTAGCTATGGTATTCTCTTTCTAAGACATTAGCTGAGAAAGCAGCCTGGGAATTTGCCAAGGAAAAAGGTCTGGATGTGGTAGTGGTGAATCCTGGAACCGTGATGGGTCCTATTCTCCCCCCAACTATTAATGCAAGCATGTTAATGATTCTTCGCCTTCTCCAGGGTAATAATGCTTTAAGCGTACTTGCATTACTTTAGTTCAGCTTAACAGATATTCTATTAGTTCAATTTAAGCATGTGGGTGTTTCTAGTGTCATAATTGTTTCATGTTCACAATATATCCTAAAGATCTAACTGTCTTATTGATATAATTCAAGTGACGGGGGTTAAAAACCTCAACTTTAATCCTGTAAATTCTCTCTATTACGCCCAACAAAATCTGAAGCAGACCCTAAAACTTACGCCAGTTACAATTTGCATTGAATTTGGATATGGTGAAGATTTCCATTTAATACTTCAACTTTACCTTCTGTTCTGGTTTCTAGTTGGTGCTGACAGAAAATTCTGAGGCCTCTTTTACATGGGTTTTGTAAAGACTTTTAATAGGTTGTTTTATGTTTCCCAGTACTCAGCTTCTCTTCTTGCAATTGTTGAAAGAGATGTATACAGTATAGACTTGTACTACAAGCAGAAAATTGAGTACATGCATAATCAGATATGTACTATATTTATTAGAATTTCATAATTTGTGTTGTGAATCAACCATTGGCGCATTACTTACCTAGTGTTGCACATGTATTCTTTAATTTTACAGTATTATTAGAATCATGTTTAATAGTTGATGTTAAATAATACTCAAGCTTCTCTTCCTCAAAGTTCACCATGAATCTTACAGATGCCTTCTGTCCTGTTTGCAGGTTGTACAGAAATCTATGAGGACATCTTTATGGGATCAGTTCATGTGAAAGATGTTGCCCTCTCACACATATTGGTTTATGAAAACAAATCTGCGACTGGAAGGCACTTGTGTGTTGAAGCCATCTCTCACTATGGTGACTTTGCAGCCAAGGTTGCAGAATTGTACCCGGAATATCAGTTGCCCAGGTAGTGTGTTCGACTCTATAATGGAATCCAAAAGAGTGCCATTGGCAAAAGTAAAGTTGCAATAGATTTTTATTCCACATTTACCATTAAAATATTGAAGATTCTTTTACTTATTTCAGATACATTGGAGGGCTTGTGGGACAAACCATAGCTCCTACCAGTGTTGTCTTCGGGTTATTTTCGTGGTTATCTTCATAGTTTATTTTCGTGGTTATCTTCGTGGTATCATTGTGGTTTATCTTCATTGTAAACTCCTGCAAACTTAGGAGGCAACGATGATTTGTGGGACAAACCGTAATCCTACTCGTGTTACTTAGTTGACTTTATGTTGTATGTTACTTAGCTTCGTGCCACATGATATTTAGTTGGTTTCGTGCCATGTGTTACTTACTTGGTTATGTTTTCTAACAAGTTAAAAGTCGTGATTATAAGACTTTTTGCTTGAGAGGGGATGTTAGAGAATATTATTAATATTAATATTCTAGGATCTATGGTATTAGTATTAAGTAGTTTTCAAGTTAGAATAAGAGAAGGTTACTTGGCCCATGAGTAAACTTAGTCCTTAAGTTAAGTATGTCTATATAAGGTCTTATATGTAGTCTTTATTTCCCTAGTCATATTAATATATTTTGTTCTTATATTGTTTAATATATGGTTTCCTCTTATATTATGTTTGTTGTTTATATTTTTATATAAACTCTAATAGTTTTGTTAGTAGTAGTGGCATAATAATGTAATTGTTTTGATAAACATGGGAACATTGTTCATGTTATATTATCATCATCAGAAAAGGAACTCAACAAAAGATTTCGAAAGTGATGAGACTCTTTTTGTGGAACAAATAGGTATATGAGAACCAAAGGGTTGTTTAATTTATATCAATATGCTGATTTTATTGTAGGTTACCGAAGGATACCCAGCCTGGATTGCTGAGGTCGAAGGATGCATCTAAAAAGCTGATGGACTTGGGCCTTTCCTTTATTCCCATGGACCAAATTATCAAGGACTCTGTCGAGAGTTTGAAGAGCAAAGTATTCATTTCTTGAATGGAAGTACAGATATATGGAAAGGGAGTTACTATTTCAATCCGCCGCTTTTTTGCTATTGCAACACATATGGACCACATTTACACAATATTGCTTATTGAAATTGGTTAAAATGTTGTTCATACGTGCGAAAATCGTAAAAAAAGTGTGAAAATAGTGGTTTCCTATGTCAAGAGTCTGTTGGCGGCAATTTTGTAACATGGACACTAGTAGTAAATGAAATTACTGTACTACAATATTTATCGCATGCAATATTGGTATTGTATTACTAGACCAAACCAATCCAACTATCAGATTATTGTTTGAATGGTCGATGCAACATTTATAAGGAAAATTATAGTCAATTTGTGATTGTGTCACTTTCGAGATGTGTCAAATTTCTTGGTTTGCTTATTATTTTATGTGCTGAATGGTGCTTAGGTTATTGTAAGTGTGCGTCATTTCTTCTTTATGGATTCGTAGCTATAACTCTATAAGCATCAGATAATGTACAACCGGCAAAAGCTACAAATTCAGCTTGGCAATAAGGATGTTGTACTGGGGTGTTTTACGAGCCGAGTCGAGTTTATCAAAATTGAGTTTGGCTTTTTAAGAAAAAATAGTTTTTTCTCTCGTTTGAGCTCAGATCGTTTATCTAAACGAGTGTTTTTTATGAATAACTTAAAATATTTAATGTTATCTTGTTTAACTAACTGAATTTGTCGAATTTGACTTGTTAAACTAAACGAGTTTTTTTATAGAGCTTAAGTTTTAAACGATAGATCCGCATATGTATTCAGAATGTGTTGCTTACTTGTTTACCCCAGTTGGAAGGCCAAAATTTCCAAGTTGAGGGTCTCAACGAAATTTGCAGAGTTTCGGTATTTTGGCGGTAAAAGATCTTGTACTCAGAATCCATGTATTATCACCAGATGGAACAGAAACGTTTCTATTAGGCAATGCATTTTTGGCCCAGATGTATATGTTTGGAATTTCGTAACGTGAAACAGGGATGGTTATTTTGTTGATAATTTTTTAATTTTTATGAAGCAGGTGCTTCTAGCTTAGTTCTCTCTGGACTATAAATGTTTAAGCACATACAGTGATAATAAGACAAAACAGCAATATCATAAACAACATCTTTAATTACATAAACAGTACTATAGTATTACACATTCACCACTTTATTTATTTCAAAAAAAATAAAACTTTTAAAAAATACGAATTTTAATAAATGTGTTTGATTATAAAAAAATTATTTAAATTATTTTTATAATATTATAATTTAGATAGTGAAGTAGTTATTAAAGTAGTAGATCATAATATTAGAATAATGGTTAAAATGTTGGACTATCATATTAGATTATTAATTAAAATTTAAAGTAATTTGTCATATTTAATAAAGTAAACAATTTAGTGATTTACATTTTTAATTTTTTTTTTTTTAAAACAAATATTACACTTAATTTGAAACAGCTAAAAAAGATAAATATTGTATTTTTTTTAAACGAGAGAATATTTTATGAGTAACTATGAAAAGTAAATTTATTTTTAACATTCACAAATTTTTAAATTCACTTTAACAATTATATAAACTACACACCCTAACACACGCATTGAACTGCTACTGTTTAAATTAGAAGTTAAATTAATCAACAACATGTAAATAGGATAAAATTGACTTTTATAAATTTTTATTAATTTTGCTATCTTACTTTTCTGTTTTGTTTTTAATGGAATAATTTTGTCCTGTGATGTAACTCTAGAAACCTCTAGCTTAATAGAATAGATTCATATCAATTTAAAATCTTAAAATTTCAAAAACTAAATCACAAAATAAAAATATATTTCTGATATTTGAATGTAGGGACATATTATTTCCTCTCCATATTTTTATTAAGTTTTCAATTTTTTCCTGTCCACATTTTTACGTGATAAGTCTTAAACATCAAAACAGTAACTGGCACTGATAAAGTTGGGGACGGACATTTTTGGAGAGAACTGACAAACAACTAGAAGATAGAAAGATCGATCATGGAGAAGAAAGTAGTAGGAGAGGTCGTATGCGTAACAGGAGCGAGCGGCTACATTGGTTCGTGGCTGGTTCGTCTCCTGCTGGACCGCGGCTACACCGTTAACGCCACCGTCAAAGATCTCAGTCAGTACACTCTCTGTTCTTCTATCGTAATTCGTCGTAAATTAGTGTCTCGATTTCATTTTTGAGTAATTATTGACTGTTTTTGTATAAATATTTGTATAATTAAGATGATGAGAAAGAGACAAAGCATCTACAATCCCTAGAAGAATCCGAAGAATCGCGCCTCCGTCTTTTCCAAATCGATCTCCTGGATTACGATTCAATTGTCGCCGCCGTTAATGGCGCAATTGGTGTCTTTCACCTCGCTTCTCCCAACATTATCGATAAAGTTGCTGATCCCGAGGTCCTTCTCTCTGTACATATATGTGTAGCTTGACTTGTATTTTTTTTAACTGATGAAGTAATTTACGTCAAATTATGTAAAATTAAAGTGTTAAATCACCACAAGCAGTACGTAAATTATCATCCTCAGTTAAAACCAGTAGATGTCTATAGTTAAATCACCATCAGCAATGCTGGCTAAATTTGGCCGGGATCTTTCTCTATATATATAGAAAAAGGTAAATACTATGTAATGTATCCAGCTGACTGAACATTTTTAACAAAGCTAGTTGTTTTTTGTTACTCATTTTTAACAAAACATTATCCTTTTGTTAAAAATGTGTAGTCTGGTAGATACATTTATTGTATCCCATGACTTCATGTATTATTGCTCTATGTTTTAATTAGAGGTGGCAAATGGGTAATGGATAAAATTTATTGGGTAATGGATCAAAAATGGGCTGGGTTATAAATGGGTAATCTTTTAATGGGTTAATTATGGGTTGGGTATAATGGATATGGTTCAAACCCATTTACCCACTTTTTACCCATACTTGAATTTTATACTACTTCTGTCCCAAAAGAGAAGACTAAAATACATGATTTTTTTGGTCCTAAAATGAAAGACCAAACACATAAATCAAGGAGATTATGTGGTGTATATTTAAAAAATAAGAGTTTTATGGGGAGAAACAAATTTTATGTGGTGTAGAATGATTTTTTCACCTCAAAAGTAGTGTTTCTTAATTTGGGTATATTAGTTGATTTGGTCTTCTTTTTGGGACAGAGGGAGTATATTTTTTTTTATGAAAAATCACATGAATATTTATTTTTTTTTAAAATTAAAAAATAATTTTAAGAAAATATTTCACTAATTAAAATGAGGTGGATCGGACTAACCAGACATCCGGGACGGGTCAGAGGCTGGCGTGTCATTTACCGGGTCGGGTCGGAGAATACTTAAACAATCCATATTAAAATTGTGATATATATATATATATATATATATATATAGTCGGGTCGGGTCAGAGGCTGCCGGGTCATTTACCAAATTTATCAACTGAAAACTAAGACTAGCAGTTACGATGGAGAGAATCATGATATAAATTCCGTCCTCATCTTTCAGGTACAGAATTCTAAATAAAAATCAAAACATTAGAATAATCATGAAAACTAAAATTATTTACAAAAATAAAAATAAAATAATTATACTATCCTGTTACTGAGATAACAAAATCTCTGTTGAACTTTACATACTACTATCCCCAAATTCATAAACCCGGAACAGATCATCCATCAAAATGGTCATCCGAGTTATATCCACTTGGAGTTTCATGTGGAGTAGATGAATTTGATGAGCTAGGAGACAATTCGCTTCCCTTTTAATTTTCTCCCCTCCTGCGATCGATATGGCCGATTTGATGAATTTACTCAGTATCTTCGTCTTGATCTGCCCTCTCTTCGGGGGAAGCCTTTGATTTGGGTGTCTTTGGTTTAAAGGCTGTGGTTTCCATCGCTGTGAGGTGGGTTTCACCGATTTGAGCTAAATCACCATCAAAATTGTTATTAAATATGTGAAACTCCACAGATATGTGAAATTTATAATCTATAGGTATGTGGTGGTGATAGTGGGTGATGGATCGGTAGGCAGCAAAAGTTGATGGTATGAGGCAGAGCTGGACGGCAGCTGATGGCGGTGTTGCTGGTGGGTTGTCGTGGTCTATAAGTGATTTAACTTATTTCTTTTTGCGTTCAATTTTTTCTGATCCAATCATAAATACCAGCATATCCATATTCCAATAAAGATTGAATTCAATTTGTAATAGATTTGATGGTGGGGAGTTGGATGGATTTGATTTGAGATCTATGGTGATAAATTTAATTATTTGCTGTTTAGATCCTGATGTTGAGATGGAGATGAGGGATCAAGAGCCTCCGGCGAGGTGCAGTGGAAGTGGAGGAATAAGCCGCAGCGGCGGAAGGCGGCTGCGGCAGCGGAGGTAGGAAAGAGAGTGGAGGCGGAGAAGAGTGGAGATTCTAGATTATTGATTTTCTGTGTGATATACCCGTTTGAACCATGGGTTATCCATGTATAACCCATTTTTTAAAATTATCCTATTATCCAACCCATTTTTAATCCATCATTTTTATATGGTTATCCAACCTATAAAATTATGGACGGGTTGGGCGGGTTAATGAGTAATTTAAAAAATTTGCCAGCTCTAGTTTTAATACTTAGTTTTGCAGAAAGAGCTATTAGCACCAGCAATCAAGGGCACAAACAATGTGCTCACGGCAGCCAAGGAGCTAGGGGTTCAGCGCGTGGTGCTCACCTCATCCAATACGGCTATTGTTCCTAGCCGTTACTGGCCAGCTGACGTAGTAAAGAGTGAGGATTGCTGGACAGATGTGGATTACTGCAAGCAAAATGAGGTTACACACCCTCTCTTCATTATTGAAGTTCGATAATGCTACTTATTTTGTTGTCTATTTGACTAATAATGAATGTAAATGACAGTAAAAACCATCCAGTTAAGTGGGGATTGATTTCATAATGTTTATAATGTTTTCAATGTACTTTATGGGAGAACCAAAATGGTTAGGTTTAAAGGACTGTTCTTGTCAAAAAGTTAGTGGTATTTGATTCTTGAATAGTTTATGACGAAATATTACTCAAGAATAGGATTATCAGTAATATTGCATGGGAAGCTTAGTGTAGAAAAGTAATGAAATTTAAAAGTGAATAAAGAAAAGCTTTCTAGGAAATTTTGGTATTATTGCCATTTTCAACCTTTTTCGGGAACAGACTTCGGTCCAGGTTTCTCTTTCCTTAAATCCCAAACAATAAAGTCAAGTATTATCCAACTTTTAAATCGAAATTCTTTGTTCACGTTTAATGTCCTCATACTTTTCTTGATTTCAACTACAAAAGTTTCTTCAATTGTGACGCAGCGGAAATAGGCAAGCTCAACTTGTCCAATAGCCAACTCCCACTTGCGTGGTTGCTGACCACAAGTACACCGAATCATGTTACCAAGGGTGCAATTCACAACTTCTGTTTGGCCATCAGTTTGAGGATGGGCCACACTACTATACTTCAGACATGTCTTAAAACAATGCTATTAAATAGTCCAAAAAGAAGTCAAAAATTTTGAATCACGATGACAATAGACTATGGTACCCTATGCAAACAGACTACTTCCTGGGAGAATAGTTTAGCAACATGAGTCTTTCGACAAGGAATTAAGTGTACCATCTTTGAAAATCTGTCCACCACCATAAAAATAGAATCATTTCCACGAGGAGTCTGAGGGAGCCCCAAAACAAAATCCATACTAATATCTTCCCAAATATCATTCTGTACAGGTAGAGTCCTGTGCTTTGAACCTGACCCTTCGCAACTTGACATATATTACAACTGTGAACAATACTAGAACACCACGTACTAATTTAGGCCAATAATAACGTGCTTCGACACTTCGTTGAGTTTTTTCGCGGCCAAAGTGAGCACCGAGTCCCCCACTATGTATCTCTTGAATTACATGTTCACGGAGAGAAGTCTTGGGAATACACAAAGAATTCCCCCTAAACAAGAATCCCTCAAAAATATGAAATTTCCCATCTGAATTTTGCCATTGACACTTCTCCTAGATATTCTGAAAATCATCATCACTTGGATATAGTTCTTTTAAATAGTCAAAACCAATAACTTCTGTTTGGAGAGTAATCAATAAATTTGCACGTCTACTCAATGCATCTGCAACCTCGTTAGTTACTCCAGGCTTATGCTTAATCACATATGCAAATTGTTCCAAATAAGCCGCCCAACGTGCATGCATTTTGTTAATATGTTTTTGAGTCTTGAAATATTTGAGATATTGGTGGTCTGAATAGGTGACAAACTCTTGTGCGATCAAGTAAGACTCCCATAATTTGAGCACACTGAAAACTGCATATAATTCTTGCTCATATGTTTGACTACTTTTGTCTCGCCTCATTTAATTTTTCACTAAAAAATGCAATAGGCCTCCGTGCTTGTGAAAGGACACCTCCAATTCCTACACCACAAGCATCACCTTCAATTTCAAATATCTTAGAAAAATCTGGTAATGCTAGGACGGGGGTTGTTGTTAATTTCTCTTTAATTTCAGCAAAACTGTGCTCCGCATCATTCGTCCACTGAAATTTAGTTCCCTTCATACAATCGGTTATTGTTGCCATAATAGTACTGAAATTATGAATAAAACGCCTGTAAAAACTTGCTAATCCTTGAAAACTCCTTACTTCAGTTATGGTTCTCAGAACTGGCCAATCTCTAATTGCACTAACTTTTTCTTCATCAACCTGAATACCATTTGCGCCTACTACAAATCCTAGGAAAAGAAGCTTGCTTTGCATGAAAGTGCATTTTTTAAGGTTAATGTACAGTTTATTCTCAAGCAAAGCAGCGAAAACTTGTCTCAAATGTTCCAAGTGATCCTCCTCAGAAGCACTGTAAACCAATATATCATCTAAATAAACTACCACAAACTTATCAATAAAAGGTTTAAGTACTTGATTCATCAATCGCATGAAAGTGCTGGGAGCATTAGATAACCCAAATGGTATGACAAGCCACTCATATAATCCTTCCTTAGTTTTAAAGGCTGTTTTCGATTCATCCCCAGGTCGAACACGAATCTGATGGTACCCACTCCGTAAATTAATTTTTGAACGAACCTTGGAACCACCTAATTTATCCAACATATCATCAATTCGAGGGATAGGAAATCGATAATGAACTATGATTTTGTTGATTGCTCTATTATCCAAACACATTCGCCATGAGCCATCCTTCTTTGGGGTCAATAAAGTAGGAATGACACAAGGACTAATGCTTTCCTGTATGTATCCCTTGTTTAGCAAATCCTCAACTTGCTCTCTCAAAATATTATTTTCTTTGGGATTCATCCTGTAGTGAGGAAGGTTAGGAAGATTAGCGCCTGGGATTAAGTCGATGTGATGTTGAATGTCTCTCAAAGGAGGCAGCGCTAAAGGGAAATTGTCAGGCATCAATTCCTTAAACTCGGATAATAAAGATGCAGTGGAAATAGTGATTATTTAAACGTACTAATCCAAAGTAATTGGGTTTAACCTCCAAACTCTAAGAATTGATAAGCCATTGTAATAACAAGGAAGAACCGAATTCTCAAAGAGAAAATCAATATATTGAAAATAATAATAATCTGAATTATTCTTAATACATCATAAGAGTGGGTATTTATAGATATCCAAATAAAAACCAATACTACTTAGGAAAACTAAAGAACACTTTCCAAGTCTTCCTAGTAATAGTAAATAGTAAATTTAATCCTAATTGAAATCAAATTCTAAATCAACTTTAATAATCCTATTCTAAATCAACTACTAATATAATAATGTATTTAAATTAAACTACTAAACTAGCATAAATAATAAACAAAAATACATAAAATAAATGAATTTTCCATGAATGCTAAAATTTAAAGCAATTTGAATTTTCATGGATTTTTCCCACTGCATCAGTCTCCCCATCTTAGAAAAAATTCGACCTCAAATTTCAAAGCACGTAAGGATTAAGAGACATGAGCAAGTCTTCATTCTTCTTGGGATGTCTTTTGTAGGATGTTGCTTCTCAAAGAATTTGCCTGGAAATAATTGTGAAAATCAACACCTTCCAATTAACCTGCACTTCAAAAAACTTTTATAGAATGACGAAATCAATATAAGGATCTTTGACTAGAAAATTTTCTTTAGTTTTCTCGGTCTCCAATTTCACCATCTCTTCATTCACATTGTTAAGAAATGTACCCAAATTCTCTAAGTCAAATACTTCATCATCTTCAGGGTATACATAATAAAGAATTGGAGAATCCCAGATAATACTCTCTGTACCAAATTCTAAAACCAAAGACATATTTTTTATTGTCCAAATTTGAAAAATCAAACACGTAAATCAAAGAGAATATGTGGTGTATATTTAAAGAAGAAGAGTTTAATGGAAAATTTTATGTTGTGTAGAATGATTCTCTCATCTTAAAAGTAGTGTTTCTTAATTTGCGTACATTAGATGATTAGTTTTCCTTTTTTGGACGGATGGAGTAATTATCTTCAACCTTCAGAATATCCGAAGTCTCTAAATTAAATATTTTACCATCTTCAGGATACTCATCAAAAATAAGTGGAGAATCCCATATTGCAGATTTATCTTTAATCTCCGGAAGAACGAGCGACTCTGCAATAGTTATAGTTGTAATCTCAATTTGAATTGGCTCCACAATAATACTAGCATCACTCTTTGACTATTGTTGTTCCAAAACATCTTTTCTTCAATGACTGCCTTGTCAACAATTGTAACCTCTGTATATGATCCTTCCATGGACTCAACTTTAATGTCAAGGGTATCAATATGTTTAGGGTTGCAGCTTTTTTGGACATTTACAATTTTCTTGTTGAGTTTGTTAGGCAATGACTGAGAATTGTAAAACTCATCATAGTGTCTCAAAAATAATGCAACCCATCTATCCACCGTAGAAGTAATGTATGTGAAATGTTGTAGAAAAAAATTACGAATCAACGAATCTTTCATTCTTGACCAACAAGAAATTTCCAATAATCCTTTTCGTGACCTCTCATTTTGTATAACATTCCACCATTCTCTTGCATATTCACGAAGTTTGGATGATATCAACCATACCTTATCTTTTTCGTCGATCCAATTATAATAAAAATATTTTTCAAAGTAAAACAACCAAAGAGGAATTAATGAATAACTTATGCTATCTCTATCTCCAAGATATTCAATTTCATCATAGAGAGGCGCGTACATAAAATCCTCTTTAGGAGTTTGAGTACCCATGAGATAAAGCAAAACCACAAAACAATAATCTTTTTTTTTTTTTTTTGCAAATAAAAATAGAAAGATAGATTACCCAGGACTAACCTCGGGGTTATTTCCGTACACAATAGCAAACATGCCCACTTGGATACAGTTATCCTGGCTCTAATGTCAACTAACGCAACGAAAATAGCGATTAGTTAAACGCACTAATCAAAAGCAATTGAGTTTCATCTCCAAACTCTAAGGATTGATAAGCCCTTGTAATAACAAGGAAGAACCAAATTCTCAAAGAGAAAACCAATAGATTGAAATAATCTTAATATGAATTATGTCTCCTTACATCATATGAGTGGGTATTTATAGATACCCAAATAATAGTAATCGTACTAGGAAAAGTACATAATAAACCAATCCTACTTGGACAAGAAATAGTCAACTAATCCTAATTAGAAAAGAAATAGTAAACCAATTATTCCAATCCTATTTGAAATCGACTTTAAAAATAAATATACTCCTAATTCTTGTCAGATTCATATTTGGCCACTGTATCAAGTTGTGAGTTATAATAATTCGTAGCTTTATTTGAGTTCTACTAATTCATAGGTCTATTTGTCACAATATGCTAGTTATGGTATCCTCTTTCTAAGACATTAGCTGAGAAAGCAGCCTGGGAATTTGCCAAGGAAAAAGGTCTGGATGTGGTAGTGGTGAATCCTGGAACCGTGATGGGTCCTATTCTCCCCCCAACTATTAATGCAAGCATGTTAATGATTCTTCGCCTTCTCCAGGGTAATGTTTTAAACATACTTGCATTACTTTAGTTCAGCTTAATAGATATTCTATTAGTTCAACTTAAGCATGTGGGTGTTTCTAATGTCATAATTGTTACATGTTCACAAAATATCCTAAAGACCTAACTGTCTAATTGATATAATTCAAGTGACTGGGGCTAAAAACTCTTCAACTTTAGTCCTGTAAATTCTCTCTATTAGGCCCAACAAAATCTGAAGCAGACCCTAAAACTTAGGTCAGTTACAATTTGCATTGAATTTGGATATGATGAAGATTTCCATTTTATTACTTCAACTTTACCTTCTGTTCTGGTTTCTAGTTAGAGCTGACAGAATAAATTCTGAGGCCTCTTTTACTTAGGCTATATAAAGACTTTTAATAGATTATTTGATTGTTTTCCAGAACTGAGCTTCTCTTCTTGCAATTGTTGAAAGAGACTGTATAGAGTATAGACTTATACTACGAACAGAAAATCTAGTACATGCATAATCTGATATGTACCATACTTATTAGAATTTCATATTTATTTGTGTAGTGAATCAACCATTGGCGCATTACTTACCTAGTATGCACATGTATTCTTTAATTTTTCAGTATTATTAGAATTATGTCTAATAGTTGATGTTAAAATAATTGTCAAGTTTTTCTTCCTCAAAGTTCACCATGAATCTTACAGATGCCTTCTGTTCTGCTTGCAGGTTGTACAGAAATCTATGAGGACATCTTTATGGGAATAGTTCATGTGAAAGATGTTGCCCTAGCACACATATTGGTTTACGAAAACAAATCTGCGACTGGAAGGCACTTGTGTGTTGAAGCCATCTCTCACTATGGTGACTTTGCAGCCAAGGTTGCAGAATTGAACCCGGAATATCAGTTGCCCAGGTAGTGTGTTCGACTCTACAATTGAATCCAAAAAGGGAGCCATTGACAAAAGTAAAGTTTGCAATAGATTTTTAATTCGCGTTTACCCCTAAAATATTGAATGTTTTGTTAGTAGTAGCAACGTGATACTGTAATTGTTTTGATAACATGGGACATTTTGTCATGTTATATTATCATCAATAGAAAAGGAACTCGACAAAAGATTGAGTGATGCGACTCTTTTTTGTAGAAGGAATGGAGTATATGAGAACCAAATTTTTAATTTATATCAGTATGCTGATTTTATTTTATTGTAGGTTCCCGAAGGATACCCAGCATGGATTGCTGAGGTCCAAGGATGCATCTAAGAAGCTGATGGACTTGGGCCTTTCCTTTATTCCCATGGACCAAATTATCAAGGACTCTGTCGAGAGCTTGAAGAGCAAAGGATTCATTTCTTGAATGGACATGCAGAGATATGGAAAGGGAGTTACTATTTCTATCCGCTTTTTTGCTATTTCAACACATATGGATCACTTTTACACAATATTGCTTATTGCAATTGGTTAAAATGTAATTCATATATGGGAAAATAGTAAAAATTGTGTGAAAATAGTGATTCCCTATGTAAAAAAGGTGTGAAAATAGGAAGTCTGTTGGCGGCAATGTTGTAATATGGACACTAGTAGTAAATGAAGTTACTGTACTACAATACTTATCATATGTAGTATCGGTATTGCATTACTAGACCAAACCAATCCAAATATCTCAGTATTGTTTGAATGGTCGATGCAACATTTAATAAGGAAAATTATAGGCAATTTGTGATTGTGTCACTTTAGAGATGTGCCAAATTTCTTGGTTTGCTTATTAATTTCTTTGCTGAATGTTGCTTACGTAATTTCTTGTTAAACTAAACATATTTTTTTATTGAGCTTGGGCTGTGTTTTAAAAAAGCCGAGCTTAAATTTTAAAAGATAGATAGGCTTAACACCCTGGTTGTACTTAAATTATGCTGCTTACTTGTTTACCCCAGTTGGAAGGCTAAAATTTCCAAAGTTGAGGGTCTCAACCAGAGTTTCGGTATTTTGGCTGTAAAAGATCTTGTACACAGAATACATGTATTATCACCAGATGGAACAGAAAGGGGGATGATTTTTATTGTTGATAATTTTATATGAAGCAGGTGTTTGTAGCTTAGTTCTCTGTGGACTGAATATGATGAAGCGCATAATGTGATGATTACACGGAAGGAGTATTTCATGAATAACTATGAAAAGTAAATTTATTTTTAACATTCACTAATTTTTAAATTCACTTTAATAATTACTAGGTCAATAACTCATGTCTTGCACGGATATTTTAATTTGTAGTTCAACTATGGTTTCAATCAAGGTGATGCATTAAAATGTACTTTAAACTATTTCCAGTGAATTATGTTAATTTATTATTTTAAAATATTTTAGAATCCACTGAATCAACATTAGGTGAAAAAGTAATTGACAATGAACGTGCAAAATAAAATGACAAAAACATAGAAATTAAAAACAAATTAAAGATAATTAAAATTTAATCACAATTAATAGTACTGTTACTAAGATCCCGGATGGAATAGAAATATAGGCATAACCTCTCAAAAGATTTTAATTGCAAAAACCTTGAAACTTTTTTTTTCTTTTGTTCATTCAGCTCCCATCAAATCCGCCACCTCGATATAAATATCTATCGAAAATAACATAGATCAAAAACTCCAAAATTATATGTAAAATAAAAAAATAGACTGAAATTTGCATACGTTGACATATTTGGAAGGAGATAGTATATGGTTCTAACTATATTCAAAATTATTCAAGTTTTAATGGAATAATCTTAAATATGCTAAATCACTGTTTCATAATTTTATATACGAATTTTAGAGAAATAATGGATTCACGTCGTAGGTGGTGTCATCAAGAATGCAATTTATACCATTAAAGATAATACTTATTATAATACCATAAATACTATAAAAAATTCATGAGCAGATAAATAAGAGAAATGATACCATCCATGCTTAAACCTATACCCAAATATCACAGCAACACATACTTATATTGTTCGATAGAGGGTCTTGTTGCAACTTTCAAAGTCCCTCGTACGTACGTCTCTATCTTCATATGATGTACTTCCTCCGTCTAACTTATAGTGTTTTAATCTTTTGACTATGTTTGACACGGATTTTAAGACATTCTAAAATTAAATTTATATATTATATATTTTAATATATTTAATATATATGTATGTTATACTTTTCAAATATAATTAATATATAATTATGTTTTTAAAATATTTTAAAATTTGAGCCAAAAACTTTGAAAAAATTAGGACAATATAACTTGAACGAAGAGAGTATGGAATATAACTACTGTCTTATATTCTATGTTTTTATGATAAAATTTCTCTGTCTATCCTACTTAATTGCTAGCTTTCAAATATAAAATATCCTATTTAATTGTTTCATGTGTTTTTTTTTTCAGTAACTTTTAATAATTGAGACTAATGGTACAACATTATAGAGGCTAAAGAATGCTATTAGAGACACCATTGTCAAAGGATCGAACCATAGAAAAGATAAGTTTGCAACCAAGAAGAGTACTTTGCATTTCATCATCACATTGTGTGCAACCAAAAATTACCAACACAAATTAGAAACTGACATACCTTTGTGATTGCTTGGCTTCCAACTTTGACCGCAACGTCCAAAGAGAAGAAGCTGTTTCTGCAATTCTAACAAATGAATCCATTGATGCACCCAAAAACATTTAAACAAAAAAGCCTAGTTGCTGACAAAAAGCTTTTAAAAAAATTGACATCCAAACTTGTAAATGTGTAAAAGAAAAACCTCGTCTATATAAAATTAGCAAAAACAATAAACATTAGAATGAACAATCATGTGTCAAAAACATAAATGAACATCATATGGTAATACTCCTTTCTCTTTGCATTACATGTCAAATTTCTTTTCGTTTAAACTTTCAAATATACGCATCAAGAAGGGCTTAACAGACAATTGAGTTGTAAAATATAACAAAATGCACCTATCTCACAATTGATTTAAACTATTGAGAATTCATAACTTTAAGGCCATAAGTAAAATGAAAAAACATACCACTTTATTGTGGCACTAGCTTTGAGCATATACCTCTGCACCTTACCAGCTCTGTCCTATGGGTAGCATGTGCATCATATGGCCTTCCTTCTTTCATGTGTAAAAAACCTAAAATCTAAATAGTTACAATTCGAATCCGAGAGAGTTACAAAAACAGAATCTAATAATGGATATAAAACTATTCACTATAATATGATCATCTAATAAAGGCAGTCTCTTAAGTATAACAATCAATGAATTTTTTAATAATACTTTCATATGATCAAATGAAATTAAAAACAAACATATTTTTATTAAAACTACACAGATTACCATTTCTTATCTAGTTTCTTTATTTTGGTATATCGGATTACATCGCCAAAACACTACAGGTGGCTAGGTGTCATAGTTTTCGTTTAGGCTATAATTTTTCGCTGCCTAAATAGACCTGTGATGGCCTAAAGTCTTCACCAAATTTTAGTCAGCCAAGAAACCCAGACGCTGTACATTGTATAACACACACACACACACACACACACACACACACAGAGTGTATAAATAAGCAAGCAAGCAACACAAGGTTTACGGGCAGTGCCCAACCTTTATCTATTCCACTCAAAACAAAGGATTACAATAGCTTTCAAACTTGCAGAAATCACACAAGGGTCTCTCCCTCTCTGCATTTTTGTGCATCTAATAGCCTTATAAATACAAGTGCATGCGGCAATTATAAAACTGCCCCACTAATCAACAACATTAATTGTCCCACTAATCAGCAACATGGGCCAACTGTCCCACTAATTAGCACCATGACTCTGCCTAGCTACTTTGTCTGCATTTAGACCAACAACCGCCTATCGGTTATTTGTTTTCCACAACCGTCACTTATACTTCACTATTCAGCTATGCACGAGATAAACATTTGCCTCCAAAATATTTAGCCAAGCCCCACTTTTTATCCACGAGTCTGTCCCACATTAGCAAAGCCCTGATACACGTCGGCTTGCCAAGTCCTTGCTCAAATGGCAAGGTCAAGCTAAAGTCCGTGACAAACCACCCCCACCAGAAGAGTCTGATGTCCTCATCGGAGGGTGTACCCGGTACTTGCTACTCTGCTCCTCAACTATCACAACTTAACTCCCTTCTCCCACGTCACATTCACCTCGTCTCAGCTTCTCATGAAATGTCAGATGGATCTTCATTCGATCGGGCAACTTCAGTTTATAAGCAGCAGCACCAATTCCTAGACAAAACCTCAAACGGACCAACTTCATATTGATGCAATCTATCCCGATCTAACTTGGCCAAAATTTTTATCCTTTGTCATGTTTCCATGCAAAACTTGATCAAAAAAATTTTCCAAGTTTTTCCTAGATTGTTTGCCATCAAAACCATGTCAATTTCACCAAATTGCTTACATGAAATCCTAAACTCCCAAATTTTAGCAACTTCAAAGAGGACAGATTTGCTACTGGAATGCCATTATTAGTAGCAATTTCCCCTGTAGAAGTGCAAGGCTCCATCCCAACACAAGCACGCCTTATTTTTCCCATCAATTAAAAGGACTAGGGTCAGCAACGACCCTCAAAACATTCATTCTAGCCACATTATTTTGGCTAGCAGTTTCATCCTTCGCTTGTGCCAACAATGCACCAAGTTTCGAACCCTTCAATGGACAGTCTCTCATGAGATGAGGTCCATCACAGATGAAACAACTTTTTTTCTTGTAGTTGACTGCCTTCTGTCCCTCACCTTTGTTGTCTTTTTCCGTCTCAGCATCTCCAACATTGGCCCCATCAGAACTTTTGTCCTTGTTCTTTCTGCCAACATTTGCCTCGAATTTTTCAGGCCTTAATTCAACAAGCCCATCTGCAGCAATCACGGCTGAAGCCATATCTTTCACGCCTTTTCGCCTCAACTCGGCCTGTGCCCACGACTGCAAACCGGACATAAAGTTGAACAACTTGTCTTCCTCAGACATGTTTTTGATGTTCAAAATCAATGAACTGAACGCCTTCAC